>JXOR01000505.1:0-245645 GCA_001014335.1 Coboldia fuscipes | reverse complement strand
GTCTCCATGCGTCTTCCACGCTAGGCATCCTCTTACCAGGACTTTACTTTCCAGAGCGAGTTTCACTGAGTCTCTATAGCGTGTCTTCATTTCCACAGTGTTTAATGCAGCCGTGTTGGTTCTCACCTTTCTTGCGGTTACCGCACTCTTCCGTGTGACAACGCGCGCTCTAATCACTGCGCCAACGAGATAGTGATCAGAGTCGATGTTGGCTCCTCGGTACGTACGTACGTACCCCCATCAGGTTCGAATAGTCGCAACGATCTACCTACACGTGGTCTATTTGGTTGCAAGTGTTTCCATCTGTTGATTTCCAGGTTCGTTTGTGGATGTCTTTACGCGGGAACCTGGTACTTGCCATCAGTCATGTCCGTGTCCATTTCCGGGTACTGTTTAGCCGTGTTATCCGTCCGCATCCGAGGCTATTTACCGCTGTCATGATTTGTTTTTTTTACGTGTGAGGTTATCGGCCCCACACCAACCTTGCTTAGAAGGGACTAGCGCATTCATTTTTCTCGATATTTGCCGACCTATACAGGAATTGAAGAGCACCTGTTGGACACGGAAGTTGCAGCACTGGTCTACTGGGCGCCCTTACGGACTAACAGCAAAACGTTCAGCACCTACCCTTAACTGTCCCAACCCGCAAATATCACTTACCCTCCTCCTTTCTCAGCCGGTCTTGGGACCGTCCATGGCGGAGTTGTGTTGCCAATCTACACGTTTTAAAAGGTCTTCGACCATTTCTTTGGTAAAATTTTAATAATAATGATTCTCCACTCTACATTGATTTCCACTTTCTTATGTAAACAGCCACCTGGTGTGAGATTATCATTTACGGCAGTTTTTAAATAACTGTGTAATTTGCAAGTATTAATATAATGTATTATGTATATTAAAAGTCAGCATCCCTGTAAAATTAATATGCAATTTATTTATTTCTTCTGAAAAAATGCACAATAGCGATTTAGTTTAGCTACTCGCCACCAGTCGAATATTTTTAATTCCGTTTCTCTGGTGGTGAAGTGTGTAGACATTTGATTGCATTACCGGCATTTTGTAACAAAATATTTGCGAAATAAAATTTAGCTTAATTTGTGTGATTAAAGTGATAACGATTAAAGTGTGTAATTAAAGTTGTGTGATTTAACTAGTGTTATTTAAGTGATAACGAGCACATAAACTATAAGGGTAAGTGTTATTTATCTCTAATTCGATGTAATTCTAGAGTTTTGTGTAAATAAAAAATCGGCACAGAATCCC
The DNA here is from genome assembly GCA_001014335.1 of Coboldia fuscipes. NCBI lineage: Eukaryota > Metazoa > Arthropoda > Insecta > Diptera > Scatopsidae > Coboldia > Coboldia fuscipes. The sequence goes on along the minus strand of JXOR01000505.1, from coordinate 244,382 downwards.
TTGTTTACATTCTTGCAAATTACTAGAATTTACTTTTCTGTTTATTACTTTGTAAAAGATGTGTACTATCTTTTTCTGTATCATGTTGGAAGTCTATTTAGAATTGATTTTGATATGCAGAAAGACAATCAGTATTCCTTAAAAAGTCTCATTCGTTCTGTGAATATAATTCCAACCGCAAAAAAACGATAAATTAGTTTCCATTAACTACTAACATTCCGCAATAAGTCATAATCCATGAGACATCCCGGATGAATAAATTCTATTCATTTCAAATTGACATCAACCGAATTGCATGTAGATTTCATGTAATATTAACTATTTCGTCACCGGTAGCAGGCCATTGACTTTCCATTTCTGCTCATCTACTGATTTCCAGTCTCCAATATGTAAATCGTACGTATACGCATTGTCATAATAAATATCAATACCGATACTATCTACCGGTTGTTCGTAATAATATGTAAATCAATGATAGTAAAATATCTCAATTAATAAAATAAAAAGCCAATCGATAAGATATTTCACTGTTGGATATTCTCTCGTATTTCGCATTGGTAATGAGTTGTTTAGAGGAACCAGATAAACCCCATTCAACGATTAATTTAATACAAAATGCATCGTTACACACCATTTTCATTATGAATTGATTTGAAGCTCCTTCAATCAGATAAGAATAAGAGTTAACTTGCGCACCCATTGATTTTATAATAATGGTATCGGATCATTGTCACTATAATCTTCATATTGTTTCCATTAAGAACCAGACACAACATTTCGATGCTCAATTGAATTAAAATGAGAGTAAAATGATGGATAAAAACGATGGTTTCGCATAATTACCACACATTATGAATTCGTTTTAACTTTTTCGTTTCATATACCGTCATCATTGAATGAACTGTTCTTGCTATTCTTGCATTGAACACATCGTCATTTTATTAAGCAAAAACTATAGTATTTAGTTGCCTTCAATTGCATTTACTACATCCTTCGTCAATTGTTGTTTTATAAAGAATAATAATCTTTCATTTATTACTGTTTTCTTATATTCACCATCAACTAGAGTGGTATAAGTATAATATTCATTTTTAATTTCTTTTAAACATTTTTATTTTACATTACAAATGGTAAATGGATACGTTTAGGCATAACATGTAATAGCATTAATTGAAGTGAGTTAATTTATTTCAATTCACAGCACATGCACTACCTTTGTCACATTAATTGTATTTTAATGTGAGTACATTACATATTCACATTGATGTGTGGTTACCAAATGATTCTGAAAGTGTAATAAATACCATATAAATGATTTAAATTACTTTAATTTGATATTGCATAGTTGAATCAGTGATTAGTTTCTTCACGTTTTTAGAATAGAACAACGCTTTATTATAGCCGAGGATGAATTTAAGATCAACTAACAAATAGATAGAAGAAAATAAGTAGAAAAAGATTGAAGATCAGCAGATTGTTGAATGGATTTTCATACCAAACACTTTTAGAGAATAAGATGGAATGATCGACTCAAATGTGCGACTCTTGATATCAATAGTTGTTGTCTTGTACAGCCGACTGCATTCAGTATTTCATACTTTTAATGTTCCACACTTATTATTCATAATTCCATTAAGTGAACTAACCGTGATCTTTACCTCTGGTTAATGGGTCCCATAAAGAATTCGATGGTGATGGCAAAGGTAGAAAGGATTGTGAATCATTTGATATTTTTCGTACGGTTATTGAAAATTGTTAAAATTGTTTTCAACATGAAACATAATATCGTGTGCATACATAGTTCAGTTTCACATTATAGAAAAACAACAAAAAAGTTATATGAAATTGCACATGTTAGACATTTATTTTAGTCTAAATGTTGTTTGGTAAATGATGTGTGTTCTGTGTGCCCAACATTGATTTAACTGAAATGAAATTATTATTAGGATTGCCGCCAGCTAATGTAATATATAAATTTTATATTTGAACCAATCGCGTCTGATGTATTTCATTATAATGGATTATGAGCTCATCCTTACATTTGGTGAGATGTTTGATGCAACCGGCATTCTGGGATATAAAAAAATAAGAAAATAAATGAAACATAATCTAAGAATTGCTAAATGAAATCCATTTAAAATTGTCTGTTCTGTTAAAGGTATCGAGAATAGTTGAAATATTGTGAGAGGAAATACGGCTTAAGTTGAAACAAATCTGTTAACAGTTTCATTGATATTCCCGTTTAATATCAACAAAATATATGGCGAATTTATAAAAGTTAATCTGATATCGTTCGTCCCATGAGTGTACTTATTTAATATCGCGTTTATAATTTGACATGTTTCGTGAAAATAGGAAAATCTCTATGTACCATATAAATTCTGATTTCGATTGGGTTAAAAGAGTATTAGAGAGATTCCCTATTGAATTAAATTGAATGCAAAAGAATTGAACGGATTTTTATGAGGGTATCACACTTGAAGACTTTGATGTCGGCTATGAATCGTGATGTTTTATCCTCCTCATCAACTGTTTTTATTTTATTATTATTCAAAAGATATTTCGTATCTTTCGACTCTGTTTTATTGGGTGTCGTTCTTTTAACCATCCAAAATGATACGAATCCTAAAAAAATTAGTATTATCGTCAGGTAATTGACGTGATTTGATGAACAGAAATTAAAATACGGCGTTGAAGTTTTATTTTATTTTAATTTAAACTGTTAAATGACGGTGCAATCATCAATCGGTATATTGGTCAACATAAAAAGAAAAAACAGTTTAAATAGTTTAATGAATCCCCTGTAACCGATTAGATTTGATGAGATGAATCATATCACTAGTGACACTCTTAATTCAATTGATTGTTATCTTGTAATGCATGTTGATATTTAATTACGATCGTGAATTTATATTTTATTACCAAGAAAATAGATATTAAATGGATAATGTTTTTGCAGGTGTATGGCAATGGTAAGTCTGCCAGCACTACTAACCCATCGATTGCTTCTGTCTGAAATTGTTGTATTTTTTTTTTATTTCGTTCGTTCGTTTCTGTCCAGTTACTGCGTTGATTTTTTATACTGATTGTAAGATGGGCAATGAAGATGGTAAAGTATTAATCCTCAATGTTCTTCCTATGCATACGTTGGGATGGTATACCTAAGCTGAGTGCAATGTAATCGTAATCCTGAAAAACATCGCGTTTTACATTATAAGAAAACGACTGTATGTAGAAAGAAAACAGAAAATAAAGAGAAACAGACAACGATTCACTTGCATAGAGAAATATCAGGATAAGTAAGAAACTAAGAAAATTGTAGGCAGCTTCTTTCTTTCGATGTTTACATCGTATATCTTCTTTTCTTTTTTTCATTTCTTGGTTTTTTAACATTTTAACTTAAAGCGTTCATTACAGTGGGTTTACCACTGGATACAGCGGATATTATTTGATAAAAATTATTTATGGAAATCCCCATAATTCAAATGATTTTATTTTTATCGGGTTTTTCTTTGTATTTATTCAACAATCATTATTTGCTTAACAAATAAATTGAAAAGCTTATGGTAATATTATAGAGTATTTGTTGTTATAATTCAATGGATTTTTTTTTTTGGTTGAAAAATCCTGGAATTACATTATATTGTAGATAAAAATAAAATCAGTGTTTAACTTGGCTATATATAGATGTTGATGTATCTCTTATTTTCCATTTGAGTTGAGTGGAAAACTTTTGTTTTTAAAAGAAATCGAACAAAAAAAAAAGTTTAGTCGAATATGTAAACAACAGTAGAGTACATGAGAAGAATGAAGTTAAAAAAGTTTCAACATGGTGATAGAGTATTCCTTAAAGCCTTTTGTTTCTATGAGGTTGTTAGTTTTATTTATCATTTTGTTGTTGGTCAATTGAGGTGAAACGAAAGAAAAGAATTTCCATATGAATTGGGATGAATAAATTCTTGTATATTTATGGTACCAATCGTGGTTTAAACAAATCTCCCATATGACTTGAGTCAATGTACAACCACTTAACATATTGCTAAAGTAAAACATGTGCTAAACAATTGCTGTAATCGTTTGGGTATAGCAAATGGTAAAAGGCGACAGTCAATTCTTTATCGATTTGCTTCTTAATGTTGAATTTTTTCTATGTATCCCAGCATCCGCATAACTATGAACAATATGATTTGTATAAAATGTTATTTCAAAGGGGTGTGGAGTCACACGTCGGTTATATTAAATGCCATATGTGTTAACATACACGATGAATTTGTTCATTAATTGGCCATAAATATTCGCATATAAATATTATAATTAATTGCATTATTGTCAATTTCAGTTGTCCAATCTAATTAATTTAATAATGTAAAATTAAATTTTAATTTGATTGAAATCAGCTACTGTTTAAGTTCTGTGTTCACTCAAAAGACGAAATTTTATTTTAAAATTTGTTATTATGGTTACACACTAAAATATTTACCTGTAATGAAAACACGTTATATTGCGGGCTCACGATTTGCGGTTTTTTAAAAATTTTAATCAGTATAAATCAACTTAAAAATAATATGTTTAATGTAAATTGCTTACAATATTGTAGTGATTAATTCAAGTAGAGAGAGAGATGAAGAGAGTAAAAAGTTGGATACAAATACAGTTGGATCTGTTTAGCATATGAAATCAGCAAAATGAAATTGATTTATCTGTTCGATGTTTTTTTTTTTTCATTTGAATTTGTTTGATGTTATACTATCGTCGGTCACATTTTTATGAATCAGTTGGTAATCAGACATTGAACTTGAATGGCATAAGTATCGAGGTACAAGTAGAAGCACATAATTTGAATCGTTATACAGTGAATAATGACTATTGATTTAATAGAAATTAATCTGATGAAATTGATTAAAGATGAATGTCATATTTATGGATTTGATTGATATTTACATTAAAGTTGAATCAATGTACAGTTAACTTTATGGGTCTGTTGTTAAATTTACTGGGTGAGTTTTACTATACTCTGAATCAACGGAGTAGTTGATTGAATTCCGATTTACATTCAGTATTTTTGGCGCGAGTGATAGCCGTGTTAGTGTTTTTGTTTTATATTCGTTACAAAATCAACGAATGGTTAATCATTATACGGTTTGATAACCATAACTATATAAAGTCTCATATGGTTTTTACTTGTTACAATTATGGATAACTGTATCTAGCACGGCATATTAATTTATATTATGGCTCACAGAGAGTTCACTATCATTAGAATTTAATTTATATGTGTAGCAAAAAATTTATGATCAACTACATAAAAAACATCAATATGACAGTTAACATTGGATACGTAAAAGCTTAAGGAAAAATGTTGGAATAAAAAGTATTCAACTAATATCGGCATCCATTAATGAAGAAAAGTTATAAAGTTATCAATGTTTTGATATGTAGATAAAGAAGTCTGTCGTTATTTGCAAATATTGAATATAGTTTTTATTTAAATTGTTTCATTAAGTGTTAGTGGCCTTTTTTGCGTTTAACACTGTAAGACACTCAGAGTAGCAATCTTATATTTTTATGATCATTTCTGTGATGTAACATAAAATGCATTTTAAAAAATAAAATTAAATTCTATTCATTATAATAAGACACTAATTAGTATGCAGATCTTAAAACATGTTTATATCATAAGTAATAAGTATAGAGGATGAAAACACCAACCATGTCCAATTTAATTAACTTCTTTTAAGAGATTGTAGTTTTTTAATCTTAAAATTTTCTTTTATTTTTTATTTTGTTTCTTGGTTGCCAATCAAACACTATGAAATGTTAGAAAAACACTAATGAAGTAATTTTAGTTGACTGAAAATCATTGAAGTGAGAACATAAGAATAACAATGTATTTGGTTTGATTTTGATTAAGACTTTTAACCGTTTGATATGCAATTGACTCTGTGAAATTTATTATGATTTGAATGAAATCATTAATATGAGACAATTTGTTATCGTTATCGTAATAAAATATCAGTGTGGCTGTGTGAATAGTTTAGATCATTCGATTGAGTAATTGACTAACAAGATCATTATGTTTTAATGGATTACTTAAAAAATAATTTAGATATTGCAATTGAGGTGAATAACTGATAATTGTAATATGAATTTATTCGCTCTGTTTTAAATTGTTATAATAAATTTATTGGCTGAATTGCATCAACGTATTTCATTTATTGCAAATACAATAAATATTAGTTTTGAAAAGAAATGGTTTTCTTAAAGATTTTCTATAAATTTAATTTGTTATGGCATGTTGAATTTGCAAGTTCAATGCATTCAAATTGATTATGATTAGAGAAAGTTTATCAGATGATTATTTCATCATTTATTGTTCCAATTGATTGCTACACTATAAGTGTGTATACAGACACATAGTCTAAATAGTTTAAATAGTATGGCTTGTTCATTCGTTGCGTATTACGTGCAGTGTTGATACAAGCACCTTTGAAACAGTTGACTGAATTAACGCGCAAAATACTTAGTAAGATGGCTATTAAGATTATTAAACTGACTGCAATTTAACGGTGATTCATATAGATGTATAAGATTTTATGTGAATTATGTTTTGATTACAAGCAAGTATAATTAAAACTAAAAGTAATGTTGTCTCGTAATACGGTATCCAGCGGTACATTTTTAACATGATTTTTCTTTGATTTTGGCATTTGTTGTTATGAATATTGTAAAAGAAAGTTGAACGGTAACCAGTGATGATGTGCTTTCATGTCCAAATTGATGGATCTGTCCTTATTAGTGAATGTTGTATCATAATAATAATAAACATAAATTTTATTATACATGATTTTATCAATATGACTTTGATGACCATGAAACCTTAACTTAATTATTATGTTTAATGCGATGAGGTGCAGAAAGATTTCCATCTGTACACAGGGATAAACTGAGGTGAATTATTATGTTGTGTTTGATTATAAGTGTGGGATGGAAAACCATTTAAAGGGATTATTCTTAAAGTTTATTTGATCTGTTGGTACTGCAATTCTGACAAAATTCCATCTATTGGCAATTGAAACGTACAACAAATTGGAAAAAATTTCCATGAACAGAAAAAAAAATCATCGTGACATGATCTTTAAGCTGCTACAGTTCAAGATAAAAGAAAATAAGAGACCGTTTGCAATCAATAATGAACATTCGTACGTATTGGTATGAATAGTCTGCGTTGTAATTGAAAGTTCTTGGCATCCATCATACATGAATGTATAATACATGTTGCGATTATAATAATTTTAACTTTAGACAAGTTTTCAGTTTTGTCGTCGTTCTTTTATTATTATTTCTTACCTTTTAGTGTATGTTGTTGGTTTCTTAGTATATTTCCACCTTTTATTCTTTTCATCATTCGGTGTGGTTGTTTTCTTTACATTTTTTATTATTCATTCGCTCTAAAAAGAGATGCATTTATGTAAATCAATCAATAATTTTCATGTTCATGTCACTAAAATGATTTATAAGACCACACCTTGATTCAATTTATCTGTTTACTTGGTATAATGTTATTGAATATGTTTGACCGTTTTATTTTGCATTGATCAAAAGCTCTTCAATATTATTCATTCTGGTGAAGAGGATTTTATGAATGCGTTGATACATAAAAGTATGATAACACTTTTGTGTCATGACTGATAGATAAATTGTTGAATACGTTAAAAAATTATAATTGAAAAATCTCATTCAATTCAATCGATCAATACGTTTCTTTGACACAAACGTTCTGTGTCCGATGAATAGTATTAACATTTATGATTTTGCATTATTAGATAATGCAAATATTCGTTGGCTATTAATCGTTATTATTGACAATAGAGTATCAAAGGTTGATGACATAACCAACAGATAGTTAATTGATATGACACAGTGCCTATGGAATTAATAGGAATAATGTGGAATGTTATTGATCATCTTTAAATTTATGATTTTTCCAATAGAAATTGCATTAACGTAAACAAAAAGAGAATATAAATTTATTTATGATAGGTAATACTCATATGGCGATATAATTTTCATTGATACGGGTGTAATGAAATTTATTCTTATTCTTAGCATTCAATAATTTCTTATTTACAATAAGAAACTGTATGATTCAATATTGAATATAAATTTTAGCAGAAGGCAAATTCAATGATCGATACAGTCAACACATCGTGAAATAAATACGAATAGATTGAAAATATAAAATAAGAAAAACGGTATTGATTTCCAATGGTAAATAGAAAAAAGAAAAAACGAAACAATTTTCGCCTCTGGGAATGATTGCTGAAATTGATCTAGTGTTATGTGCTGATAATCACCATGGAAGAATTGTTATGGCCTGTATGATAGCGGCATAGTAGAAATGGTAATAGGTAACAACAGAGCGTTTTAGATTCAATATCCAATAAATGTATAATATGTTCCATATGGGGTCTGTACTGAGAAAGAACAAATCTATTTGGGATGTGGCGAATAGGATCTGTAAAAGAAAAAAAAAAGAATAAACCCACGGATATGAAAATGAATTTGGATTTATATGGGAATTTATATTGTGGACGAATATATGAAAACAATATGTTTTCAAGATGAATTTTGTAGCAGATGAAAAAAAGATGCCAAAGGCAACAGTTGCTCTTATGTGCGCGATGTCATATGTACCTCCTCATTTGACCGTACATATGCATGATACTTGGGTGCTTGGGTCTTAAGAGCATCTGAACCAAAAGATTGCGTTTAGGTTGGTACACTCTAGGAACTAAAGAAGGAAAGATACATTCGTTAAATAAAAGATTCTTTTCGTCGTTTAGTTCGTTGATATTTTAATGATGATTAAAGAAAATGTTTTATAACGATATTGTAGTTTTTGAATCAACTACAGGAATACCGGGATACCATAATATGTTGACGGTATATGGAATCGTTTATCAACGAAATAAAATTTACACGATGCAAATACCCAACTGATTCTTATCAATGGTCATACTTTTAAAAGTTTTCTACAAATTTCACTGAGACAAATAAATCAATTTTTTTTTTCATTTCGTTGTTTGAAGTCAAAAAAAAAAAAAAAAAAAACTAAAACTAAAATTCACAATTTGCATTCAGGTTTTTGATCTTGTTTTATAGTTTCTGTATATTGTGATGTATTTTGTGCTTTCGTTATAACGTGAAAACTTTTTAAAATAGATAAGAAATTCGATTGAATCTTCTAATATTTTGTGGAAAGATGGGAGGGGAATCTTTAAGCTGCTTAACTAATTTTATCGTCTAGTGTTTTTAAATTTATTGAAAATTATTATTCGTTCCAATTCATAATAAAATTAATTCATTTATTGAATGTCGTGTATTAAAAAACAACCTTATTGGCTGATTAAATACAACGGTGTATAGATTTATTGGCAATATGGACGTTTTTTTTTTTTACTTTTAAATTTCATAAATGAAAATGAAGATTGTGAATTTAAATTGCAATAAATGAATAAAAGAAGAAATTGAAATGGTTTTTTAACGAATTTCTGTTAAAAACATTTGATTTTTTTCATTGAAATTAATAATCGTCAATTGAGAGATTTTATTTATAACGGCCAAATATGTAAATTACTTTTACCATTTTAGTTTTCATTGAATTACTTAAATGATTTCAAAAAAATATGTTTTGCAATGTGAAAACACAAATAACAAACATGCAATTGTATGATATTGTGCATTTCTATGATTTTGAAATGAAACAATTGTTTTGTTATTACTGATGTTTTAGTTCAGTTTTAATATCTCATAACTCAGTTAATTAGCATTAACGTCTATAATTAATAGGCATGCAATTTGGGAATAAATTATTCCTAAAGTGCAATGAATTTTCAAGTCTATTAACGTTTTTAATAAATTTTATGCTTTCATTTAATTGAATCATGTCATGTGCATTCATATCAGTAATTTGATTTAAATTACATTTCATTAAATGATTTGGAGAGATGGTAATCATTACCACCAATATTCTCTCATAATTAAAATTGAATTACTTAGGTAAATAGAAACTATTTTTCTTTTTAAATAAAATCGGAACTACTGAAATATTTTAATTCATTTGTTATAAAACCGTTTATTGTTAAACTTAATTATCATTTTATCATGAGATTAAATTGAAAAATAATAAAATTAAAGGTATTCAGTGAAGTTAATTGTATTAATTTAATTAAGAATCAATTTAATTAAATGTAAATAAAATATTGAATATTATGATATGGTTATCGTTAATAGTTTTATGGTAAAAAAATAATAATCGTGTATAATACGATCGGAAATGTGATAGTGTAATTGACATAAATCGATAAATTTTATTAACGGTTGATTGTTTTGAACGTTTAAGATCTAATAATGTTAAAGGAAATGAGATCTAGTTTTAATCAGCTAATAAGTGATACTGTTAAAGTTGATTAGAACCCTTTTGAAGATTTTTTTTTGTATTTTAATTGGGATTGATAAGTGAAGATGTGAAACCGATGTTTGATATAGTACGGAAGCAATTAAAATTATTGGAATTATTGCAACGGGAATGGGAAATTTAAGTTTATGTTTTATATGATCGTGAATAATGTTGGACCAATATTTTATATTCTATATGATTCAGTTTCATATTCTGATCATATGAATCACATGTAATAATTATTGGTAAACTAATTATATTATCAATGTTATGCAATGTATCAACGGTCATATGGTTGTAATGTTACTTTTCTAACTAACTAATACTCGTTGTTACAAATTATAAACATTACTTGTAAGTTGATTTTATGTCATTTGGCGTATATAACAACATTATAAGGATTATTGAATGATATTATCGTTGTTGTTGTTGTTCGATTCTTGTTTATTTTAATCAACTATCCCGTACTAAATATAAATTCAATATACTAGTTTGTATGGTAAAAAAAGAAACAGAATTATTAATGAAACCGGATTGAATATAAATTTTATAATTTTTTTTTTATTAAAATGTACTGAATATCGTTTGAGAAGTATAACATTAAATTAGTTGTTAGTTAGGTAATGTTATTCATTTTTTCTTTTCATCATTTGTGGTACAAAAATCTTTATATTTGATACAATTTTAAAGAAATTATAATGATTTTTTTCTGTTTTTTTTTATTTTTTAATTCATAAATTGTATATTGGCTTAATGTCATGTTAAGTCAACATAAATTATTATTATATTTTACCGGAACGTTATAGTTACTTTACGGTATCAGTACGAGATCATTATGCGTACACATGTACTATAATTCTATTTGAATAACATTACTCTTGGAGGTGAACAAAAGTTTAAAAAAACTGTATATTGAAAAAGAGTCATACATTTATGGAAATTTAATGTAACTTGAATCTTCTTTTTTAATGACCAAATCGATTGGTGTAAGATCAATTTTATGTTATTTTTGCAGCCAATAACATATGTGTCCCTACCTAGTAATTATAATTTCAATGATCACGTACAAAATACTTAACACTTTATCATATTTTCTTCATATTTTTATTTTCTATTTACTTGAACCACAAAAGAATATTGAATATGACCGCACTTATTCTCTCACTTTATTCAATGCGTAACTGAATAGAATTTATTCATAGTCTTTGAACGTTTGTACACATCTTTTTTTTTTTATTTAATTAAAACATTTTTATCAGTTCGTAATGTAAAATAATGTTAAAGAATCATAAAAGACAACAGAAAAAAAAAATCACATCGTTGAAGAGAACAGTTGAGCATAATAAACTGATTGTCTGATCCGTCTGATAGTATTTTATTTGCATTTCTGTTAAGAAATTCTGTATCTTCTTGCGACTGTGCCAAGTAAATAGCTGAGAGTTGAGAGACAGAGATGACAAACCGTTCAAAGATTACCATTTAGTTTGTTTTTTTTATATGAAATAAATGGTGATGCCATGTGGAAGATAAAAAATAGTAGATTAAACATTAAATTATAATGCAGTTGACATAAATTTATATGTAAATTAAATGTTGATATGATATATTACAAGACGTTATTAATTTTATGGGTACTAACTTGAAAGGATCTTTCTTCTATATGTAAAGAGTAAATTTTTTGTATGGAAAAGTACGTTAACTAATGCTCCATGTACCAAGAGACAACAAAAACCGAAGATGAATAAAATTTGTTAAATGGATTTTTAAAAAAGTCTAATGGTGAAGATTCAAGGTGGTGCCACTATGAATTATCCTCAGTATAATTGATGGAAAATAAAAAATAAAAATAAAAATTATGTTAAAATTGTCTGTCTTTTTTATTGGAACTTTAAAATGCTGAAGACAAAAATAAAATATAAAAGGAAATTCATCGTGTTTTGATCTATAAAATAAAAGAAAAATGAATAAAAATAAAATATTTAATGGTAAAAATAAAATGAGAATAACTTGTAGGATGAATATTTTTTTTTTGTTATGAATTGTGTGATTTTGTTGGGCGAAGACAGAATGGAAATACCTTAAAGATGATACACCTCCATTATTAGCAATTATTCATGGTGTACGCGTACGTAAAGAAAGTCTCCCCACTTGTTGTTTAACGTATGTGTTGAGTAGATGTAAAACGAATCACACACAAAAAATAAAAAATAAAAATAAAAATGAACTTAAAACACATTCAAAAGGGAAGAACATGAAAAACATAAAAAATTAAAAAAAAAAAAAAAATTCATACGGAATGCATTTATCTGCATCATGAGGGCATTGATGATAAACAATTTGGGTACGTGGGTACACCACTGGTGGATGCCATATTTAGAATGATGAGGTATATGGAATACTACCATATCGTATATGAAAGATGAACCAGAGTCTAAGTTTTATGTCAAGAGATGAAAAAGTGAAGGACTAATCATAAATGCACAGCATATAAGTGTATACGCTTTTTTTTATTATTTCATTTTATTTTTTTTAGAAGTAATTTCTGTTCATAAGAACCAAAACCCATCTGAAGTTGATTTAACATTGAAGATTATAATTTAGCATAAATAATGTGCCACACATTAGTGGAAGACACATCACCAATGGATTATATTCGTTCTTCCACATCGTTGAATTATCATTAAAAATGCTTTCTTATGTGCACTTCTATGTGGCCATTAGAGGTTCTCTCTGCGCCTTTAAATTTTTTTTTTAGTTTTATTTTATTTCACAAACTACAAAACGAAAGAAAATATAAAATTCATAGTGGAAGATGATGCAAAATGGTATAGATGAAATGGAACAGAAAAAAAACAAAAAAAACAGTCAAGTCGTCTCTTAACATTGTCGCATTTCATTTTATGCAAATTCACTCGGGGGAAAGAAATAGAGAGGACAGATAATACACCTTTGGGGCCATTTGGCCGACTATTCAATGATTACATTCCATATACTTCATTTCGTCTATACAATTCAACGATTTACATAATATTATACATAAAATAAAAGAGCAAAAACGATTTTGCAGTCAAGTTTACGTTTAATGACACTAACCTAGGCTCATATTGTATTATGGTTGACTGTATCTGCATACACCGTCTCTACTATCTTCGTGTATTGTTTAGTAATGTACCAATGTTATGGTAATAAGTAATAAACGATGTGTATTTCGTTCATCTATTTGCAAAGTGCCAAAGTCAATGAAATTACCTCTTAAAAATTGATTTATTCCATAATATTTTAGTTTGAAACTAATAAGATATCGTCAAAACTGAACGTAATTTATGGATCTTTGTGATTTGGTATGGTACATTTAGTGCAACTGGTAGAAAATCTCTTCTATTTTAATGTGAATTTTATTAAATATAAAAAGTAAAACATTTTGTTATAATACAACAGATAAATTTGTTGTGTATCTTTTAAATAATTTTTGCTTCTTCATTGCAAAAAAAAAAAAAAAATATTGGAAAATACAAGAAATAAAACTTATGTGCTGCTGTGAGCTGCTTTCAATTTATAATTTAGTGAATTTTTATTAAAACCATTTCAATTTCTTTTCTTTCTTTTTCATTTCACCATTTCTAAATTCAAAATATTGCCGTAATAATAATTTAACCGTTTTGTGTTTAAGAAGTTTCATCATTTTCTTATTAATCAAAATATTGATTCTATCATGCTGTGGTATTTTAGTAAGCAATACATAAATTTTAATTCTTTTATTGATCTATTCTAAATATACAATTCTTCTCAATTAGTTATCTGCATTTTTATGCACATTTTGTTATTTTAATCATCAAATGTTGGACATTAGTGATAACGACTTATATCCAAACATCAAATTGTTCAATAAAATAATTTGTTATTTTATGGATACTTATAAATCTTTTAGACAATTATAAGCATTGTATCTAGTAAAAATGAATTGAGATGGAGTCAAAATAAATTGTATAACGTTAAATATTGATCCTTTATTTGTTGATGGTTTACAACGGTTTTATAGTTCAATACAATTAGAAGGATGTAATTCATTGTTACTTGGAATACAACGAACTTTTATGTGATCCTAATTATTTATGATTTGATCCATCAAGTTGTTAGATTAGTTTCGATTAGAATACAGTTTAATGGTTAAATGTTCTTTTATCCAATACAATAGGAGTACTTACTGTTTATATGATATTGTGGTATTGCTGGTAAAGAAATATCATTAAACTATCAGACAAACGTCAACAAGGAACTGATCATCGGTAACCACAACCTCAAAGTTTTTCTTTTAACATTAAACGATTCTTCTATGAAAGTAATTGTTTCTGCATAACATTGAACCACACTTATTATTCACTATTGTTACCGAGTTACATGAAAGTGAAATAAATTTAAATTTTTATATTACAAAATAGCCAAATATAAAAATCATTACTTCCTTTCATATTACATTATGTATGATTTCTTCAGTACCATACACCGACATATAAAATTGTGATAAACTAAAATCATAAAATACAAAATGTGCACACACATAATTTTATATTTTATTTTTTCGTTATTTTAGTCCACGAATAATCGCTAAATAATGGTGAAATAAGAAAACAGTGGTCAAATGAAAGTGTAGGCAACAGTATTGTCTATTTCATCATGGCATAAGAAAATATAAAACATTAAATAAAAAAAAAAACTATCAAATAATTTACCATTAAAATTGAAATAAAGAAAACGAAAAATACAAAACTTAAATGTACTGAGAATTGTACCGAAACGGATTGAAACTTGTAGAAGTAAAAAAAAAATAAAAGAGCTGAAGAAATAAATATGCCAAAGCCATTGGTTCGGTCTCATTAGTAATGCTTTCGTGAATTTTTATGAAATATATTTGTCATTAATCCATATATGCAATATTAAAAGGGATATGCTTAAATGCAAGTAAAGCCGGTGTACTACAATCGGCTGCTGTTTCATTTGATAAGGTTTGCTTGCATTACTTTACCAACGGATTCTATTTGTATCCGTTTGCCGCGTCTCTAACCATCTCCAGTTGGGGTCATAATCATCGAATAAATGCACATAATATGAGGTACTGGCAATCGTTTAATATGCAATTCTTTTTAATCTAAAAATATATGAATCTCCATTTCATTGGGGATACAATGGTAATAGAATAATCATGAATTTAATAAATTAGTCTTTTGCCAGAACATCATATAAAAAAACTGAATCTGTTTTATTTCTTTTTCCATATCCTACCATTTAACTTTAATTTTTTTGTTTTCTTCTACTGTTGATGTTTTATCGTTTTTTGTTTTTTTTTTTTTTTTTTTATTTAATATTACTTTATATATTTTCTTCTTGTCTCTTTCCAGTTTTATTTGGCTGTAAGTTAAAAGAATAAAAGAATTGTAAAATAGAATCCCGTGAGATTAAATGACGAGATAGCAACGAATATAATAATATAAAANTTTTTTTTTTTTTTTTTTTTTTTTTTATTTAATATTACTTTATATATTTTCTTCTTGTCTCTTTCCAGTTTTATTTGGCTGTAAGTTAAAAGAATAAAAGAATTGTAAAATAGAATCCCGTGAGATTAAATGACGAGATAGCAACGAATATAATAATATAAAACGGATTGTGATTTTATGAACAAGGTATAGATCCAGACTCCCCATGTGAGTATACCTAACATAATAAGATTGGATCAGAGTCTAGTAAAGGATACGAATAAAAGAGTCGGGATTTTGTTGAAAATTAAATTTCATCATAACCCAAATATATTGGGATCGTGAATCACCTTCGGAATCATTGATTCACATATGAATTAATAGTATCTGTGGATCACTGGTATACGTAACCATAACAGCATTGGATGAGGGCACGATATTCCTGGTGTATCTATACATATGAACTGAATCGATTCACTTTTAATATTTTTGTTATGCGAGATACGAATTGAAAATATAACAAAATACTAAAGACTTTTCTTACTTAGGTGAATACCAAAATTAACAACACAAAATAAAAGAAAACGCGAAAAAAAAGGTGAACATTAAATGTGTGTTAAAACATAAAAGATTTCTCTTAAGAATGTCCATGCTGTAAGAATCGAAATCATATCTAGCCGATACTTCCATTAAATATTGAACGAACGGAAAAAAGTGCATTTTCACATTTCAACAAAACTTTTACGTTGACCAAAGAATCGAGCAAGAGAGACACAAAATAAGTTAAAAGAATTATATTATAATAACATAAACGTACCGTAAGTGTAATAAAAAAAAAACATTCTTTTATTTTATTCCTTTTGGCTGTGTAATATTAAATTGGAAAACTATAATAAGAACTGTATAAGAGATACAAGAGGCCAGAACACCTTTTTGGAGTTTTAGTATATGTTTTGACTCTCCGCGATCTCGTCTCTCTCTCTCTTGTGGCTTAAAGAAACAAGCAAAGGTAGAAACTGAAAACAATCAGCTATTTGCAGTTGGTGGTGAAAAAGCGAGTTGAAGACAAAACGACGATCAGTGTTTCAAGAGTAGACAGTTCAGTCTACATGCAGAGCTTGGCAAAAGCACACACAATCGATGGAAAGCTCTGTATCGTTTAATTACGAATCGAATTATTTTCTGAATATAAAAGAAATGAATTCGAGTAGAACAATTGTACGGTGAATTTAATTTACATAGTGTATTAGTCTGGATCTGTATAGTGAATCAAACAGTGATTGAAGATTTAAATTGATCGTATCAATATATAACGGAGAAGAAGGAATACGCGCAAATATAACAGAAATAATAAGATAAAATAAAAGAGTTTTTACAAATAAATACAAAGTATTAAGTGAAAGAAATGAACGGTAGACAAGAGTGGATTTATACTTCAGTTGTGAAGTTGTCTTGATATACCAACGGCCAAAGTCATTACGATCACTTAGGTATGGCCCGTATGCCAAGACAGTCAGCCTTATCGCTGACAATACTTGCCATTGGATTACATTTGGTGCAATTGACTGTAATTGATGGTGGTACAATACAAATAAATAATTTAACAACGGTAGCTGTAAATAGTGCCGATAACAGTTTTGAATTGAATACAACATTAATTAATATAAATAATTTAAATGTTGTTAGTAGCCGTAACCAAAATAGTAATAATAGCGATATTCCAAAACGATTAGTTTTAAATAATAATTTAAGTGAAATTAGTAATAGTGAAACAAATAAATCAACAACTGTAGATAAAAATTTACCTAAATTTGGTGATCGAATATTACCGCTAAATAGGTCACCGGTAAGAATTTTAAAAATTCAATCAAATGAATTTTATAGTGATTTTAATGAACGAAAAGAAAGTGATCATCAATACAATATTGATGATAGTAATAAAAATGAAACAAAATTTAATAGAAAAACGGTGAATATAAATTTGGAATATGATGCTGATGATGTTGCCATTCAAAAATATCAAAATGAAAAAGAACTAAATAAAAATAATAACGATGATTATAATGATGATGATGAAGATGATGTTGAAGAAGATGAATTAAATGAAAATACCGAATTAAAATCAGTTACCGATATACAAAATTTTCCATTGAATAGTGTTCAATTAAATGCGAATAATAGTGATTATGAGCAACAACGGCATCTGCAAAAGGCTGCATTACCAGTTATAGATGATAATCAATTACAGCTAGACCAACCGAGTAGCCGTAATGCAACAAATTTATTAAATACGGCTGGTGCAGCTGAAGCCCATCGTCTTGAAATGTCAACGGAATTCTTTATAGTGCCATCCAGTTCAACACAGTCACCCATTATTACCCGTGGTAATTCGTTACGTTCCGGTGGTGGTGTTGTATTGCTAGCCAAAAATGGTAATAATTTATTGCAAACAAATGATCGTAGTAATTTATCATCATCGCCAAAAATTATTAGTATACATGACAATGAATCGTCTGGATTGAGAAAAGAGCCTTGGGTAATGCCAATACTTGTGTTAGCATCAATTGCAATGATAATGATGAGTGCATTTGAGATATTTGTTTTATGTAAAGCATTCCGTACATCGCCAAGTCGACGACATTTATTCCTTGGTCAAATGCTGTTATTCGGTTTATTTTCATGTGCTGGTTTGGCTGCGATTATAACAGCATCACCTACATTATTATCCTGTGCAACGATACGGTTTGGTGCCGGTGTTGCATTCGCTCTTGTATATGCGGCATTATTAGTGAAATGTGTATTCTTAATAAGTTTAAATGGTGGCGTATATTTACCAGCACCGTATCAGGGATTGTTACTATTATTTGCTGTTCTAATACAAGTAGCAATTGGTACACAATGGCTTATGACATCGCCACCAGCCGTTGATAATGTACCAGTGCCGACAAGAGGTGGAACATTTTCAGCAATTCGGTATCCATTGGTATTAACTGCTAGTGATTTACAATCAACAACAATACCATTGTGTCGGACACCATTCACTGAGTTTTTAATGTCACTAATTTATGTTGTGTTTTTGATACTATTCGTTGCTATTTTGGCAGTTAAATCGCGTGGAATTCGTGACAATTATCGTGAAGCAACATATATTGGATTAGCAATTGGTGGATCCATACCAATATGGTTGGGTTGGATATTATGTGGTTTAGCTGTTGCTGATCGCCATAAGGATGCATGTTTGGCATTCGGTTTAATTGCGACATCAACAACTGTATTCTTAGTAATGTTTATGCCCAAAGGCCGACAATTGGCTGCAATGGGTAAAGAGGGTTTATATGTGGAAGATCGTGAAGAACAATTTAGTTCAATAAGTCGTGCTGGTTCAGGATATTCACCGTCATTTTTTCATTTTAAACCGATTAAATATGGAGTAATGGGTTCATCTGTGCCGCATTCAAATACAAATACAGGAAACGGAACAACATCGAAACAACAGGCGATTGCAACACTTGGAGGTGGTGAGTACATTTGTATTTTACATTTCTATATTTCACTATCTATCTCTTGCTTGTTTCTTTGCCATTTTAATTATGATTCAACAATGTATAAAATATTTAAATGGTTGAGACATATCTGTAATGGCAAAAGAAAGAAATTTAAAAAGAAAACTATTGTACATTACGATTGGTGTCTGTCAAATTGAGTAATTCATTTGAATGGTTTCTTGTAAAAATAAGATATTTAACAAAATGTATGTAAAAAAAAACCATTAATAGTCTGCTTTATTTCACGCATACAATTTGACTGATATTATGTTTTATTACCTTATTTAACATGCACTAGTATTGCATTGCAATTGGCAATTTGACGAATTAACAATTGTGTTCTCTCGCTTAACATAGAGAATAGTTACGGGAAAAAATCCCATAATCATTATTGGTTGTGAATTAAATTTTAAATGCATTGTACTAAGCTTTTGTGTATATTTGAGTATTTCTTCTAACCAAATAGTTTATAGTAATTTATTGATATTTGTTAAGTTATTGGTGAATTGTTTTTAAAAAGAATTGCATTCTAATCAGTGAATTTGCTTTTTCTCTCATTTCCATTTCCGTCATTCTATTGTTTTCGGTAGCTCTCTTCTAAGATAGGGAAGTTTATAGTGGTTATTCTTTTGTTGTTACCTATTGATACCATTTAAAACTTCGTGGTAAAGTAAACTGAAGTGAAATATTCTTATATTCGTATTTAGTTCTTAAATTATGTTTGGGGACAAGTTTACTAAACGTACAATTTTCCATTTCTCTTTATTATTCGTGCTAATCCATAATGCCTATTGTACTTCATGTAAACAATTCTACTATAACTTATGTTATTTGGTATATGTATCTTTGAATTTCTTATAAGTACTTTAGAGTACCTAAAAATATTACATTGGCATAATGAAAACGATGACAATAATATTTTATTGCCAACTTAACAACGAAATAAAATTCGTTCTTTCGCATAGAAGACAATGGTAATCATTTTGTTTTTCATTCAATAATATTTAATGAAAACCGAAGAAAACAGAAAATAAGAGATTATACTCCTTCAATTCAACATTATAGAGTTGACTTAAGTTGACGGCATAGAAATTGAAATTGAATGAAGAGAAAAACTATTATAAAATAAAATAATAATAATATGAGTATAAGAAAAATATCATCGGTGTCTCATAACAGATAGTAAAAGAATGTTAAGTACTCTGGTTTGTTGTAAAATATATAAATCTGTGGTAACGGTTGAATGTAAGTGATGGAAATGAACTGGATATTTATTAACGCAGTAATGCGTACAATTCATATTCTATTCGTATTTAATTTATAAAATGACGCACTTTCTCTGAATTTATGATCACTGATGAACAATGGGGTAATGATGATTCTACAAGAATAACAAATAAATGTCGTTTGGATTTAAAGAAATAAAAATCAAAGCATTTTTTTTTATTTTCATTTTCTTTTCTGCATCCAGTGAACCCAACTTTAATGTCATTTTGTTGATTATACACCGGTAACGTGAAACACGAAAAATGAATATAAAATGGAATTTAAATTTTTAGTAGTTTTGTATTATTCTTTAAAATTTCGGTTATCTTGTGCATAAAAGTCAGTTATTGTTGGATAAAAGAGATCATAACTATAATATTTATTCAATTCGTTATTGTGTGGTTGGTCTCGGAAACGCATAATATCTAAAGTATACGCAATGTGTTATTTGATGGGTAATATCAGTGTACTCATCTTATGTTATTTTATTATTTCTGTGGTCGAAGCTGAAGGTGATGTTTAACATTTTCGTTGTTTTCTTATAATCATACATAATATAAATTATGAGTTAGATAAATTCTAGTTCATTACTATCTGTTGTTTAGTGTTTATGAAAGAGAATAAAGTCCAAAATAACAAGAGGTTCATATTTAGTTTGGGTGGATAATGAATAGACTTAAGATAGAATGAGATATCATAGACGAGGTGGTATCCATCTCTTCTTGTTATGATAGATTATATTATGTTTCATCATTGACTTACCTATACTATGGTTAGATATCTCTTATGATACAAATGCACATTTTTGTTATTGTTGTTGTATGTTTAAAGTTACAGCTCATGAATCAAACAATTTCTCAATATGCGTTTCAAATTCTATTTTATGTCTTAGACATCAAAATTGAACTCTAAAGCCCTAAAAGCGTACGAATACGTCATGGAATAATCGAAAGAAGTAATGGAATAACAAAAAAAAACTATTGAGTTATTGGTTACTTACTGATCATTCGCATTCCAAACGTTACATTGATTTGTAATTTACAATTATAATTTTTCATACTAAACGCTTTCTTCACGGCTTCAATGTAACATACTCTTCATACAAGAGAGATTTTCATAACGTTATGCGTTTTTTTTTATGATCAAGTTTGGTCATTTTCAAATTGTTTAAAAGTCATTTGTCTGTAATTTTATTGACATTTCATTAAAATTCATTTGGAAGTACCCACACACGCCAGTTGATGTTCATTTAGCCGATATAAGAAAATAGAGAGAACTAAACAGTAAATAAACACATGAGAAATATGAGTCGATTACAATTTTCTTTTCTTTTTTTCTAACGTAATCATATTGCAATAACTTTGGTTCACGTGGATAGAAATACTATAATATATGAATCTGCCAGTAAGAGTAAGACTCTTGTTAATACAAAAGGTGAGCTTAACGAAATGAAAAAAAAATGACTTAACTAACAACATCACATTAACGTTTCTTGATATCGAAAGAATCATATTTACTTCTCATAATTTTTTTTTATTCGTTGTTAGACGACAGTGGACACTGTTAAATTATCAAACCGTAAAAGAATGCAGAAATCATGATTTTCAATCACTTTAATATCGTTTTTATAGTTGTTGTCTTTCTGTTTCATATATTATTTAACAGAGCATATAGATTTTATGCTGTACGAAATGTAATTCTGTTTTTTTTTTTTCGTTTCATATTAATTCATTTTAAAATTCATACAGTGTAAGTAACTGAAAAGTATGGTATGGCATAACTAAATTACCTACCACATAACAGAACGTTGTTTTACTAATTGTTATACCTCACTCTTGATTATATTAGATGGATTGCATTACATTTATTTTTCCTCTTTATACTTAAGAGTTATATATTATTGTATTATATTCGTTTCAAACCAAAACCAAAATAAAAAAAAAAAATTAAATTCAATCAACCCAAATGGAGGGCAGATAATGAACATATAAAAATCTCATCATGCAATATCGTTCAATGGTTTTGTTAATGATGTATGCTGTATTGAATACATAAAAGATTATTGAGTTTTGATAGACATTTGGAATTGATGCAGCCCGGTTTCTAAGAGATTTAAAGAAACGAAAATTTTTTAATCAAACCACGAGAAATAACAAAACCAAATTGTACTCAGTGTACCATCTAAAGTTTATATGAGAGTAAAAGATAATATAAACTCACATGATGTAAGAGGTGGAAAAAATAAATATAACGAAAAGACAACAAACATGTTCCACCTTTGCATTTTTTGTTGTTGATTAATAAGAATACTAAGAAAGAAAATCGTTTTTTTTTTTATCAAAGTTGTCGTCATTCTTGTCTTACCGGATCACATGTCAGATGGGCATGAACGAAAAATTAATTAATTGTGGCACATAAGAATTCAGTTGAAGCGTAGAAAAATTAATACGATGAGATCGTTATTTTGTTTCATGACAATAATTTTGTATTTGATTCGTTCGGTAACATTCCTAATCATTTATTTCGTATCTGATGGTGGTACTTCTTAATGATGAATGTTCAATGTTTTCATTCTCAACGGTTCAAATGATGATGGTGTATCAATGTATTGGATAAGAAATAATTTTTAAAGGTAATATCGTATTTGGTGTGATCAGTTGGACCATTTCTTCTCACACTGACAAGATAAAAATTATGATAAAATTTAACAAAATATACAATGGAATTATAATCATATAAATTTAATACAACTGAGTGAAAGTTTTAATTTTATTTCATTTAAGTTAAAATCATAATTGCAATATAATAATTGCGGATGAATGTGTACATAGTTATAATTTAAGTTAATCGCACTATGATCATTACACGTTTCATTATTAAGAAAAAAAAATATTAAATTAAATGCGGTTGAGAAATTTTCTTTACTTCTTAACAAAAAGAGTTAAGTAAATTCGGTAGTGAAATAAGAAAACCAAAAAAGCAAAGTCTTAATAAAGCTAATCGGTATTGCTTCAGAGATCACAAATAATACGAGGAACTATATGATAGAAACTGTGTGCTATGGCATTAATAATTTAATTTTTCATGGTCTGGGCCATTGTAAAATCACAGATTGGAAAGAGATCACATTAATTCGTTGACACTGAGATGTGAAAACTAAAATAATGGTTGTTCAACACCCAAAATAAGAAAGGTAACAAAATGACGCGTGGCTGAATGAGTCTTAATTATGGCAATAATAAATTTTAAATGTTTTGTTGTACATGAACTTAATTTATGTTCATGAGTGATAAATAAATACGAAATATACATGATGTTTTACAGTTGTTTTTCATCAATTTGATACGAAAATAATTTGGAAACTAACATGATTTGTTCATACGGTATGGCCAGATAATACGCACTAATAGGTTTCAACTGATGAATAAGAAACTATAACTAAATTTTTGTCTTAATTTTAAATGTTAAAACGAAGATACAAGGTAACACTTACTTGTTCTGCTCTTGTACAAAGAAGTTAAAGTATAAAATGACAGTTGATTGTGCAAAGTAAAACGTTCAAGTATGAAATATAAAAATAATGAGAATTTTAACGTTATGTGGATTATTATTTAGTTTAATGACATAATGGGATTTCTGTACAATTGTTGATGATAAACGATTTCGTGTAACTTAAAAATTCTGTTGTTCTGTATCTTTGCCGATTGAATTTTGATGTTAAACTGAACGCATTCTTCGGAGGTGTCTATTCAATCACTTTCCATCCCATTGGTTCTCTACGAGAACTTGGCAGTTTTTGCCTCTGGCTAGTTAAATCGTAACCAAAATACATTACGATGTTAAGGTGCTTAAAATCATAAAATCTATTATTATTACTTATTTATTTTCTATAAGAGACAAGAGGATTCCTTATAGATTTTCTTCACTTAAATAAAACTTAATAAAACGTATGGTTTTAAATCAGATATAAAACGGAATAGCCAAACAGATAGAAACAATTTAAAATAATATGAGATATTTTATTCCCATATTCGGTATAAACTATGTGTAGCATAAATTATTGAAATTTATCGTACAAGCATATTAGTATTTATATACCGTTCAATTACATCGAAAACTGTAGCACTTACATAGAGTTTAACTGTCTCGTTATTTAATGTTCTGTCGTCGATTAGAGGATGAATTGAGTGTAATATACTTAACATGTAATTACGTTTAAATAACATATTAAGTGTAGAACGTCATTATACAAAGTGCTTTAAAATATTTATGCTATGTTCATCTTTTTTTTCCCTTTCACATCACTACATTCTTATTCTTATGAATAAAATATATAAAAAAAACATTAAATTTATCTCGTATTGTTGTAATATACAATCGACGAAAAACTATAGGATGTAATGAATCTCTTTAACAATTTTCTTTTTGTTATACATACCAATATGAAAAGATAAAAAAAAATACCAAAAAGAAAAGAAATACTTGCCTCATCTTCAATCACTTTTCCATAATTAACTTTTGTTTTTATGTGTATTGTTATTTCTATGAGGCATTTATCTTTATCGATAAACTAAAATTTAAATGTTTGTAACTTGTTTACTTGAGTATTGATGTTTGGAATAAGGATCGTCAAAGTATCCACAGTTAAACGAAAAGAATTCTAATTGGGCACGCTTCAGGGTTCACGTAACAACCATAAATTCAGTGGATTCATCACACAAATTATGCAAAAAGTCAGATGTTATGCCTCCTGGACTAATAATCATTACAACATAGTCATTGTTGTTGTATTTTCTATTCATTTCATTTGATAATAACCATACTATTATTACAGTACTTGATTTCAAATGCGTGACTACGGTATTCATAAGCCAAAAGAATTCAATGATTTAATTTTTGTTTTGGTTCAATTTGCATCATTTTACACATTCCGATTTCATGTAATTTTCTAGTATGAAAAAAGAAAACAGCAAATTAGCCTTCGGTGTTATATGATCCCTAAAGGGGATATATCATACTATTTAATCAATGAACGGATGATACAGTCAATTGTAGACGGCCAATAAACTTGGCAAAAGCTAAAAGGTTAATTAGTTCTTCTCAATGCTAATCTATTATTATTTTGTAGTTCAATGCCAATGTCTTTTCTTTATTTCCGTTTATTCTTTATCATAATACACAATGTAGTCGTATTTAATAATTGAAGTCATATCGTTTGTATAATCCAAATGAGGATTTATTAGTTACCTAAAATCCTGTAGAAAACCGTAGTATTTAAATGTTAAAATGCGTGTGCATTAACAGTAAATGAATTGTTATAAAACATGACTGATGAAATGACAAAACCGATTAAAAATATTCTCTTTAGATCGGGTCGCATTGGTTGCTGCACCACCAAGTTATACACGAATGTATCATTACTTTCCAGCACATTTGACACATCCACTATGTTATTATCCGGCACCACCACCGCCACCGTTGCCACCACCAGCCGCTCATACAGCACCTAGGTATCCAGGTAAAAATAGTTTAGGTGAATTGCGTCAGCCCGGATTTAAATTAGCAGTTCCTTCTATCTTCAAGTGATTCCACTCTCGAAAACTTTAGTTTTGCTGTTTTAACAATTTGTATTATGTATATTGGCTGGACAACATCAATATTATGAGCGCTGGACCATGTTAAATTGAAATTTCGAAATTCTGTTTTGGTTTATGTAAAAATGAGATACAAATTTTTAGTTTAAAAAGAAAATTTCAAATTGGAATTTAATTATTAATTTCTGTATAATGTAACAAAATCGATTGAACACAAATTCATAATTTCATGGAATGAAGTGGAACAAAAGTATTATTCACAATTTTTTATTTTCTTATGGTTTAGACGCACATGTTTAATGTTGTACATTATTATTCATTGGAATCACAAATAAGTTGCATAATTTTATCTTTCTGGTTTGTACATAGTTTGGACATTAATAACAAAATTCATAGTTTATTATTATTTTATTTTGTTTTTGGTTAATAAAATATTATTTGAAATTTATTTATTAATTCTGTTACTAAAATATTTCTCATATTCAATTAACATGAAAAGTGGAGAATTTTCTTTAATATAAAATAAATAACGATCACTAAAACTAAAATAATCACATGACTAACCGTTAAGAACCGGGGGACTGCACCTAAATAACCGACAAGCGCAATGAACAATATGCAAATAAAAATACGCATAAGACTAACAATTAGTAATGCTTTATTAATTATAGTGATTGATTTAATGTTATTAATAAAATTATGTTTCGTTTGTTTTTTTTTTTACTTCTCGTTTGCACTACTTTACATGGATATGATCGCGATTAAATGCGGATATTTGATGTCGTTTGGAAAAATACAAAATTATTCTCTTTATTTTTTCGTTATAAATTAATTGAAAAACAATTACAAAAGGTTTATTTATGCGGCCAGACGATGCGAATATTTATACAACATTGGAGCCGACATTGAGCAGCAATCCAAATGTATATTTTCAAAGAGGGAATGGTGGCGGTTTTCATCCCGGCATGATGTACTGAACGATACTGAATCACAGTCATCATACAACAGTTACATTTATGATCGATATGCAATTAGAAATTCAAATTGATTATTGGATTTGTGTGTAAAAGGCGGTTGAGCAGCAGCTGACTGAGAGAAACCCAACTGTTATTTAGTTATATGTTAAGAAGTGTGACGTGAAAATGAACAAGAATTTTATTGTTGTTGTTCTTTTCCGATTTTATTTTTATTTTTTTCTTCTTATTTTCTATAAGATGCGACTGTGTATTATGATGGATGATGAAGAACATTTCAATTTAAAGAAACTGGCATTGGTATGAACGAGAGATAAAATAAAAAATAAAATAGAAGTAATTTTTTTAGATTAAAAGTGAAGCAATTATTCATAACTCGGTACACATGAATTGAACGTACTGTAATTATAACAGTCCGTTAGATTAACGAATTACTTTTCCATTTTGATTATAAGTAACTATAGTGTTTCCATTACCTGTAAGTTATAAGATCAAGATTTACTAGCCTGTATAAGATCAATTCCAATTAATTTAATATTAAGTTACATATATATTCAGTTTATTTTTTCTCTAGTTATAATATAAAATACAAATCAAACATCTTGATCACACAGAATATTAGTATGGAGTCTGTTAGAATTATATTACTAGCTGAATACAAAATAATAAGAATAATAAATGAAATTCAAATAAATTGCCTTAGTTACTAAGTGAACAGACAAAAAATTATAAAAATAAAAAGATACAAAAATTATAAGACGATAATCTTTTGAATCATAAAATGATTGGAATTCATCGTTTGATTATGGATGATTCCAACAGACATAAATTGAAATTTACTAGTTATTTGCATCGAATCGTTTTAATTCTTCTTCAAATTAAAAATATTTCTCAAGTTCCGTTTGATTGGATTGATCATGATTGTTTAAATGCGCCAGCATAACATTGAACGACATATATCAAAATATTTAATGTGGTACATCAGTGACATTAATTAATGTTTGATCGTAACATTAATTTATGATTTTCACCTCATTCCATTTTGGATTTTTATTGATTCGGTGTCTTGTGAAAACCGTTAATTACTGGTTGTTCATCAATATACTTAATTAAGATGTCTGTTTTCAAGATTAATCAATGCTTTTATCCATAACTGTGTCATGAGCCAATAATCGCCTTAAATATTCATAAATTGTTGTCCATTATTCGTTTCGGAAGCCGACTTGACGGTTTATGTTATTAACATAAATGATTCATTTATTTATACCATTAAAATGCATTTTATCATACCGAGTAATAAAATATACAAGACTCTTTAGAATCATAATCTAATTTTCCAATTACATCATTTATTAATATTTTCATTAAAAAAAACAGAAAAATAAAATAAACTTAACTAGCCAACTAGTTAAACAGTTAAGTATAGTATGTAATCTGTTAATTTACACAATTTTATGACAATCCGCCTAACTAATATAACTTACCACCACAGATATCTAACAAAACTAAAATAAATTGTCTTAGATAATACTTAGGTTTCAAATTACTGCAGGCGGTAGCCAACTAATTCATAAAAAAAAAATTGATAATTGAAGGTTATTGAAATACCATCGTTGAATATCTTCGTTTACCAAACCGATAATCAACTATGAAGAGTGTCTTCATTGTTTTACATAACATTTGTTTAACATTAAAAATAACTTCAACATGGTTAGTACCATTACGGATTGACTATAGTGCAACAGATAATAATCATCGGGCTGATGAAAATAACACCATTATTACCAACTAAAAGAGATACGATCCTATAGGTGGCTGATCTCAATTCAACCAAAGACGTGATATTATTTTTATATGTAAAAAACGATTTAAATACGATGAGTTATATCTAATCACGATATGAAAAATGAATAAGAAAATCACAACAAAAACAATGAATATTCTATAATGATTCTCTTAAAAGAAATTCTTTTATTTAGAAGTTACACAGTGGTATAGAAGGCGTATTTAAATCATCTCTCTTTGGTGTATCTTTAATGTTCTTTTTATATAAATAAAGGTAACCTTTAGCAATAGAGTATAACCACAATTCATGTAAAAGGAAAAGCAAAAAAAAAAAAAAAAACTGTAACAAACAATTTACTTTATCACTTATGGCCTTCATGTTATCCACATTTAAATTACATGAATCAAGTGGTGAATTTGTATTTAGTTGTTGCTATTGCATTTGCTGTCCTAACTGATTTTGTGTAATTTGGTAGCCAAGTAAAAAATAAAATTGTTTCCAATAAAATCGCCTATTAAATGGCCAACAGGTATTAAATATTATTTTATAAAAAAATAATAAATAATAATTCGAATGAATTACGTGTTTAACAACTATTAGAGATTATGTATCTGGTTTAGTGTATTCAATTGAAAATTATACCATCAAAAGGTGTATGTATGTGTAATGTAGCATTGGCAGTGAATTGAATGCGTGCTGATCAATTTGTACTAGGAAGTAATTGCATTTAAACAGATAATTATAATCATAAACGTATTTATAAAAACAGATCAGTTAAACAGTGATAAAGTACATTGTTACTATTAAGAATGGAATTAGAATAATGGTACATGAAGTTCCAGGTGATCCAAGATTAAATCAGTTTTTTTTCCTTTTTAACTTGATCGTTGAATGCTGATTATCGACAATCGGAGAATGATCAATTCCAGTGATCGCGTGAAATGATACTTGGGTATAGTGTGAAATTTGATACGGTGACGATTAATAAATTTATTATTATTATTATTATCAACTGTTTCAGTATATTTAAATTCCAATTATAGCGAATATTTAAATATAAAATGTTATGAATAATCACTATAATAATTGAACCATTGGCAGATAAATACATTTTTATCTATGAAAATCTTACAGAGATTATTTTAAAATTTATCACTTTTATAATATCTTTGTTTCTTACTGACGCTCCATACGATATTATATAATAAATATTTAAATAATACGTTATTTAACACTTTTATTACTGCGAATATCATTGGATATAATTGTTAGTTGTAATAAATTCTCATTTGATATTTAACAAAAAACCTTAATCATTACGTATTAATGCATAAGAATACAAGTGATCTACGTTCATTTGGGAAATTTGATATCATCGATTGCATAGGAATTATCATAATTCAAAGTGGTTAACTGTTCTACCGTTGTTTTACTCAAACGAAGAGTGTATGGAATTTCAAAAAATCGATAAACATGAAATATGAATAACATTTAATGTGTTGAATTCATGCAACCGATCAGTTGGTGTATTATAATAATAAGTAAATATCAATAATTATATTTAGCCATCATGCCAAAGGTGAATAAACAATAATAACTAACACTAGTACCTTTGGATCCATCACTACGCTAAGGTATGCCAATGATAATTATGCGGTTTCCAATGATGACTTTATGTTTTCATGGTGAACTCTTTCTTTTTATCTCGTCTTATTTGTTATTTTTTTTTTTTTTGGGATATTCGTAAATAACAATCAAAAGCAAAATATTAGTTTTACTTTTCAATTTAAAACAATTTTTCTCAACCGTGTACGTTTCATTATCATTAAAATTCACAAATTGAAATCTCTGCTAACAATTTTTGGTTCTTTAAACATCAAAAAGAAACGTATCAAAACAATGCGAAATATTTTCTTTTGTTATTTAACTTTTCCGCTTTTTTCGATATACCGAAAAAGATTCAACATGTTCCGCGGTATAATGATCTTAATGTTAATTATGACATGAACTCTATACGTTCGCCTTTGTCTTAGACACCGATATACCCGAAAAAGAAAATGATCTCATTGGTCGTTTATGTGATTTGTATTTTTAATGTAAAGAAAATTCATCAGTTTTCCGTTTTGTTAAAAGCAAAATGAAGAAGAAAAAACGTAATTTTTTATTTTCGTCCGTTTTGTCGTCACTGTAACCGATTAAGGGCATTCACTGTATCAGATAAGGAATACAACAGAGTTTATTATAAAATACCGTGGTATCGTTCGGTTGATTTATTAACTTCGCTGTGGGAATTTAACATAAATTCACGTATGCAGGTGAAATTGTTATATTTTGTTTTGTGCCAGTATTTTATTTTGGGAATATTTTAATATTATGAACACCATTATGGATCAATGATCGTTTTATCGTTTCCAATGAAGATGAAATACGTTAATTAAAAAATCTGTATTCATGATAAGATACTATCATTTACGAATAAATGTTGCAAATTTATATTGGTTGTATTAAAATTACTATCAATTTTTATATGAATTCTAAAATCTGCTGCATAGGGTTTTACACTTGCAACAATATGTTATTACAATCAATTCGATATTAATCGTACATAATATAATCCCATCTAGTGGGTTAAAGAACAAATAATCGATAATAAAATCAATTTAATGGAAAACTAATAACATTTAAAGATGTTTGATGTTCATGCAAATCTATAAAATTAATATAAAAGGATGCATTTAATTGTCTCATTTAATTTATATTACGTCGCCAACAATTCTTATTAAACCGAATGTTATTTGCAATTGAGAATATATAAAAATTCCATTTATTGGTTGTATAAATTTGAATTCTTTTGATTAGAATTTATGTGAAATGGTATGTCAAAGGTGATATTCGGGATCTATAAGACGCGCAAGTAATAAAAATTTTAATTCATTAATATCAAGTATATGAGAAAATCATGATGAGTATGAATACATAACAGGTATGTTTAGCCACTTTGTCATTCAGTTATCTTTATTAAATCTTTAATATAGATAAGGTTATAATGTCATGCGTAGTAATTCACCAGCATTTACACCTTGGTAAAATCATTTAACTTCTTTTTATATCAATTTTAAAACGCTGATACTGTTACAATGTCTGTCTAGTTATTGGCATCCATTGGTTATATTATGATTTTCACAAGTCAGTTATTATTATTTCTAGCTGCCAAACTAAAACTGTTACTAAAACACTATATTGCTCCGCTGATGTGATGAACATAACGATTGAAACATTGTTGTTGAATATCATGAGATATTCGCGGTTGCATGAGAATGATGCTAAACTAGAGGTTACCATTATTAAAATTGAATAATATTCCATAATTGATAATAGCTGGTTACGGATCAACAGAATAGAATAACCGAATGAAAACAAATAAAGAGAATCTAATGCACGCTTCATCATCTTAAACATATAATTTAAGATGAACAAATGGAATAACAAGAATACTTTATAGAATGGCACTTAAATTACAGTTTTTATTTCTCTATTTTGTCGATTCACCGTATCATTCCTTAACCAAAAACAAATGAAGAAAATAAAATTCAATTTTTTAGCAATTTTAATGTTATAGACGGTAATCTACTTGAACTGTCCGATTTTGACCCAACCGATATGATACAAAATGTTAACGTCAAACATATCTAATTAACAATTACCTAATAACAGTACCTTTAGTTTCACATCATCATATACGGTCTTGTATGCCAAAAACTGTATGTGATCGTTCTCTATGTTGTACAAAAAGAAAAACCGAAAAATTCCGTTTTGACTGGAATGTCTGATGTGAAGAGCAGAACGATGATGTTATGATTGCCATCGGTATATTTGATATGTTTCCCAAAGGTATACAGAAACCAGGAACAGAATATTGAAATGATCAATTTATGTATGTTTCAATATGTACGTCTGTTAAGAATCGTACAAAAAAGATCATTCCACTGTTGCATATTAAATTGTTGTGGCCCTCTACCTAAACAACATTGATCTTGTTAACCCGTCCGCATAACATATTAGCATAAAACCGAATAATGGTGATCAGAACATCATGATAATGTTATTTTATTTTTCAATTTTTTTTTTAATGCTCAATTTTCT
Organism: Coboldia fuscipes; assembly: GCA_001014335.1. Taxonomy (NCBI): domain Eukaryota; kingdom Metazoa; phylum Arthropoda; class Insecta; order Diptera; family Scatopsidae; genus Coboldia; species Coboldia fuscipes. Next base: position 211,144 of record JXOR01000505.1, on the reverse strand, counting down.
TACCCAAAATTGGTTGAGATTTTATTTCGTCGCCAATGGTTACCCATCAATTGTATTCAGATTTTCTTAGCGTCGAATATTCTATCATAATAATAATAATAAATTATAATTCAGTATAAAAACGAAAAGCATATCTCTTGTTTGGCTCTCGGCAATGTCCATTATGATTTTAGTATCTTAATTAAAATCGTTTTGGTATGATATTTTGGTAGCCGCATTCATACTTATTCAATATCAAAACGGATTTAGTGGATTTTCTATATTTCAATTAAATTTATGAATTTGCTAAAATAACAAAGAATTTCCCATTGTCGATTTCAATATAATTTTAATGGTTGTTTCATTCGATTAAATATACCTGAACGATTAATTATTCATGTATCAAATATGAACAAAATAAAATCTTTATCAGAATGGATTAAGTTAAATCACATGGTTTTATCGTTTCAAAATTAGTGTTAACCAAGAGTGTACGTTCAATGTAAGGAACTTAAAGAATTGGAAAAGATCCCATACGTAATGACTGTACAAAAATCAAAGAATTTTAATTCATTTTACTTTATATTCATACCATTTACTATTCGTCTGTGCCTGTGGTTCATAATGAATCAGACGAAAGTGAAATTGCAAAAAGGTTATTTCAGTTCAATTTTTATTGAAGACGCATATGTATAATAAAATTTGCAAATTCATTAAAACGAATTTGAGATTAAACTCATGAGAATTAACTCGATTAAATCAAAATCATAGAGACAAATTAAGATGACCGTTTCTTGTGAAATTCCTTAACTCTCTGATTTTTTTATATATAAAAACTCGCAACATCTTTGATTAACTGAACATCGTAAATTCTAAAAGAAAAGTTCCATGAATTAAGTCTAGCTGATAAGCAGTGATAATTAAATTCATTAAAATTACTTAAACGATTTTAAATAAACGGCTCACAATTTAATTCACATACCAGCAACTGAACAAATGAATCATCATCTCAAGTGATTTTGTAGAATTGAAATAAAGATATGATTTAGTTTTCTTCAGAAATTAGTCTGATACATTCAAATTTAAATACCCAATCGAAATAGGTTGGGTTTATTGATAGCAATAAATGGATAAATAAATCAATTTGTGTGATTTCAATGCGACTTGTTAGTCATAAGACATACTTATCATACATTGTTATTATCTTGCATACTTAACGAAATAAAAATGATTTGAAATTACTTATTAATTAAATGTGATTGGTGTAATACAATATTGACTATTCTACATAACTTAAACATTAATTTTATTCTAAAATAATACGTATTTCGTTTAACATAAACAATATTCAATAAATTAATTAACATTGCACGTAACCATGAACGGCATTTGATACCAAAAAGAAAAACAAAATTTAAACGATTATATGCAATGTCTACCATGGCATGTTAGACGATGAATAGAATAATTGACCATCATTGCTTTCTTTTCTTTAAATAAAACATTAACATTTGAATATCACATCTTTATCGCATCTTTCTTTAATGGTGCCATTTCTTGGTCATCTACTTCATTTTCACGTACATCAAATGATCCTCGATCTTTCCACCATTCAATGATCACCTTTCGTGGATACTCCAAATATACGAATATTATGAATATAACAACACCTTGAAGAGCATTTATAATGTCAAACATGATGAGTGCTGACACATCGGACACATAAAATGTCACAATCTCTAATATCCAATTAAAAGACATGATCGCATATAAAATACAGGTACTTTTTGTGCTAAAAGAATAATGATCATTAATTGTAAATTGATTTTAAACATTCTATTAGTGTACTTACAATCGCTTAACGTCTTGTAAGTGCGCATTATTCAATTTGGTGAGTGGTTGTCCATAGGGTGATGAAATCGAATTTCTTGCCATAAAAGCTGTCCTTGCAATTTTATCCAACTCCCGGAATCCAAAGTAAATAGCAATAAGCAATATAAAACAAATGGCCAACATTATACAAATAGGTGGTATGAAGTATGATTGTGATGATCTTGTATCTTCTGATAATCCTTTTAAATAATATGATGGTGTACCAGGATAACCTTTTAGTTTCGCTAACAATACCATTATGAGTGGAAAACCCATTGCAAAGACGAATTCACAAGCAAAATGAACATATTCACGAACTCCACTTATCCTTACTCCTCTTGGTAAATAAAACCTACAATATTTTTTAGTTTTATAATTAAATGGTAATGAGATGTGCATATCAAATGACCCTTTTGAATATGGCATTTTCATAACTTACCAAGTGTGAAGACATACATCAACACATAATGTGAGCATCCAACAAAAACATGCAATAATGAAATATTGTACAATATATCCGGTAGTCTTTGATATTGAGACTTTCAGTTGTGAAAAACCAAGTAAACAGAATCCAATACCCAAACAAATTGAGTGTAATGCCAATGAACGTCCATGAAGTAAACGTAACTTTGGCACCCACAAATATAACACTCCGGTTATTAAGAGCAGAGGCACAGATATGAACATAACTAAAATTACAATATAAGTGGACACCTGTGTAAAATAACAAAATCAATTGATTAATTTAATTTTAATTCATACATCCTGCATAAATTCGAGACTCTGCCTTAGTTATTGTAACGATGTCAAAGTTCACATCACAAACTATTGCCTGCATATCACCATTTTCGTCAAAGTCCAAACAGTAATCATCCACGAATACATCATAGCCATCGCTGTTCTTGTAAACCACCAATAAAGATCCATTTTGCATAATGTGTAACTGATCTCCAGTTTTTTCGGAATAAACCAATGATGTAACATGCCTGAAAGTACCCTTCGTGAGCAGATAGTGACTATAAACACTACCTGGTTGGAAATACCTGCTACAGAGATTTCCAACATCATAATCGATAGTTTTATTGAACACATCTGATACTAAACATCCGTCATAGAATTCAATTTCTTCTATTTCAATATTCAGTTTAAAATGACTTTCAGCACAACTAATAATGCCCGCAATTTGTGTATATGCCTGCCCTGGAGGACAACATTTGCGTATACGCGTTGCTTCTGTATAAATTGGTTGTACTGCAGATTTCTAAAATTAGCATAAAAATAAAAATTTCATCATTAAAAAACTATGAATATTACAAGACAATTTATGTTTTCTTTTTACTTACGGCTCCACACTTTGTAATATCTGGCAGAACTCCATTATTAGTATGTGCTGTCTCTGTGTTCAATAAAATTTTCGTAGTTGTTGTCTTTAATTCATTACCTATTAATTCATTGACCGTATCATTTGTTTCATTTAGTAAATGATCAAACAAAGGTTGAACTGTACTAACAAATTCTGATGTTTGTTTAATACTTGTATCGGTCACATTACTTAAATTATTAACTAATAAATTGTTATCATCTTTGGCAGCTAATATTCCTAATATTTGTACGTTGATTATTAAATAAATTGTAATTGATAAACGCATAGTACTTTTCAATCTGGACAACATTTTGTATTAATTATTATCGATTATGTTGAACGTTGATATATAATTGTAAGTGCGTATCGAGTTTATTAGATAAAAAAATTTGTTAATCGGTTAAAAACTTGTTTCTTTGTAAGGTTGTATCACTTCCTATAATAAAAAAAAAACATTACATAAACTTGATTGATTAGATTGTACCAAATACTTGAAGTAATTAAGATCACTACACCACTACTTGTGGTACTATAGTTACATGAATTATAGATAAATTGTGTCAAGTTGCAATTAAATCTCATGCAATAAATAGATTATTAATGAATTCATGCTAGCTCACTGAATTTAGAAACTTGAATGATAATTCAAATACCAAAGATTTTAAAAATATTTTGAATATTTAATAAATCCCATGACTCTTAAAATTCATCTTGATCCATGACCATAAGAAAGTAAAGTATTATTATAACACCTACACGTCTGTAAATATCACCGCATACAAAAATTAATAAAATTATTCGTATAAATATTAAACAATTGAATAAATAAAAGTTTAACAATAGAATTCACAATATTATATGCTCAACCACAAAGATTGAAATCTTAATTTGGTACTGTTTAATGACAAAAATACCACTCGCACATAAAAATTGGTTTTATGTGCAAAACCATCAGCAATCACATTAACACTGAGTGCTCTATCAAATACAAAAGCTATCAGAAACTAAAAATGAATCTCATTATAATTTCAAATTGTGTAGAATTTTAATACAAAAATAACAAGTTAACGTATTAAATTGAGCCAGAACACCTACAACGTGATAGAATTTAATACAGTGCGATTGATAAAAACCGAACGCAATCACACTAAACTCTGCTAATTTTCATTAATATTTACTGAAAACAAATCCCACGTTCTATCAATTACTAGTTGAAATCTAACTACAAATATTTTCCACAATTGATTTTGTATGACTATTCAAAATTGTTTATTTTCTGAAAAATCATTATGTACATATAATTTAAAGCTTTACGGAATTTCCGAGAATAATTGTAGTATTTTTGCATGATTTTTACATAATTAGAATTGAAAATCGTTCTCCCACATTTTATCTTTATTTCCATCAATAGTTTGAGATAACATAAAAACTGTAGGTCATCATATTGGTTAGTTTACATACACAATCAAATAAAATGAAAATTATTTTCCTCGTATTACACAGAAATAAAAACCAACAACAAGAAATCAACTAAAAATATTACAATAAATTCCAATTAACAGTTAAATGTCTCTAATTAGTTTTTTACCGGCTACACCTTGTTTTTTTTTTCGTGATAACACTAAATAAACTCATTAAACTATCACGTTTTGTTTGTATTACAAATCATTAACAGCCATCAAGAAAGAACAGAACATAAAATAGAGATGACGGAAAACAAATAACATGCAATATTGTACTAACAGATATCAATATATTTATAATTTAATTAAATAAAAGAAAAATAACAGATTAAATGTACGAAACATAAAGAGCATACCTCAAATATATCGACAGTTTAAAAATTCATGACACAAATCAATGTTATCAATTTATATTGAGCTGACCAACATACAATGTCATTGGTCTGTATCTTATCATTCACAATTATTTATTAATAACTGATAAATAATTTTTAATTTCTTTGAATTTATTCACTTTGTGCTTTATTAAATTGACAATTTTAATAAGAAGCACGAAGACACAGCAAAGCAATATTGACTTAAAAGTGAATTTTTATTCAATAACATTTCACTTGCATTCAGAATTATTTATTATGAATTTCTTATGATTTATTGTGGTCGAAATCGACTTATCACTAATAACTGACTAATGGAAGTTCCAAATATTTACCCATATTTATTTAATTTACTGAACTGCAAAAACTTACTAAATTATTTTATATTACCAGTTTATCTTCTGCCAAAATCCGGTTTCCAATCAAATTTAAAAACAAAAAATTCCCCCAGAATTTTATATCGTTGTACCCTTCCTTCCTCTTGTAAATCTTTTTAACACTTAGCCATTGATTGTCGTTGATTCATCTAAAGAGTAGCACACTGAATCATTCATTCAATCTATCATTTTGATACAAACGAGAATGAGAGAAGATTGTTGGCCCGGTTAAACATTCGCCACACATGTGTATTATGTAAACTTTTAATTCCCAACGAATAGGTGAAATGCAATTTACGTGACGTTAAACGCTCTTGATTAAAAAAAAACCTTTACATTTAATCAGTTTTATATTAAACTAAATGTATATATTTGCTTGAGAAACCGAATGAGTAATACTTTGTCCAGCACGGTATTTTTTTTCGCTTAATTTAAATCCACTTCTACACACGCGAAAATCTTGAATGGACCAGTCGCAAGATAATACGAACTCTTAACGTGTGATAATTAGTTTTAGCTAAATGAAAACCTAAGTTGATGTAAAACAAAAAAGATGAAGTTATTAACTAATACTGTGAAATAAATGACAAGAAAATTTATTCCCGATACTAAATAATAAATGCGTACAAGCCAAGTGATCAAATAGAACTGTGGTATTCGTGAAATGAATCGTTGGTGAGCCGATATTAAAGTGTACCCCATAATTTGATTATCAGATTGTAGTTAGTAAATAGAGATTTTTTATTGAAAATTTGTATGGGTGTTTTTCTTTTGTATTTATGGATTTAGCACATTTACGGTGGGCTACGATTGGAATATACACACGAAAAATATGTATCTCTTCCCTGGTATGTGGTCTTCCACATAAACACCTGTGGAATGTGGCAACAATTGAACCGGTGAATGCCATGGGTACCCAAAAATAATACGAAATACATTGGAATCGATTGAATCATTTTAGTAATTACTATGTGATATTCAATGGTACGCACCAAAGAAACATGTAATTGACATACGTCATATCAGTTACGCGATCGTATGTAGTTGAGGGTCAAATTCACCTGGACCATTTACCTTGTTTTCCGATAAATCATTGATTAGTCATTTTGATCGTGGACCAAAAATAAAGAAATGATAAATATCTCTCAATTAGATGAATCATTTTAAGATTATTTAATGTTTGTATTTCAAAAGTATAATTTAATCGCAAAGAATTTAATTCAATCAATAGAATGTGTTTAAGAATTCATATGAAGGGTACTTGTATGCCATCACCATATGTATTTCAATATTGATTGAAACATATTACATCGAAATAGAATATTTTATGGTGGATTTTGTTATCATAAAATAACTTCGATAAATTAACAAAAAATTGATGATAAGAATTCAGCCAATATCGTGTCTCTTTTTTTTTTGCTTAAATTTCATAAATTCCAAACTCATTCATAATTTAAAATTGGTTTTTCCTGATTTTCATATAAATCGCTGAACGTAACCGTTGGTGTTCATTATTCATGCAAATATAAGTAAATGCGTACCCGATGACTGATTATGATTACAATTTATGATGGTTATCGTACTTAGCCATGTACAAACATAAATTGAAAATCAAGTCCAACTCTTGGTATATTGACTTTAGATGGGCCGATTGGTGGTGATAATACAATCGATGGTGGAGCAGCTAACTCTTCATGTTCAACAATTCTAGTATCACCTGATAAAAATTCAATATTGTTTGGTTCCGATTGTGGTGTTAATTCATCAATAGGAAGTTCTTGTGGTGGACCTTCAACCGGTGTTGATGGTCGACTGAACAGTGTAGCTTTTTTCTTTCGCACTAAATTTGCCAATGATTTAGAGATTTTTTTCGTTTTTAATGGAAAATTGAATTCCATTGTTGTTTTATTAATGAACTCCATTGTAACCATGTCGCTTTTAATAGCCGGAATTTTTTTTTCGTATTCAACGTCTTTTGACTTAATTTGCGTTATATCGCTTTGAGCTAAAAACGAATCCAAACAAAATGTATGATAATGAATTTCATAAGAATTCGTACAATCTGAAAAATAAATGAAATAATAATTCATCAATTACTAGTCATTATCGGTTCCATTCTGTTATCCTCAAGTTGTCTGGGATTCATCTTGATCTAATTTTTGTATCAGCCGGTATCACAATAAAATCGTTGATTCGAATTGGGATCGGTTAATAAATGCGTCCAGCGATTCGAATGAACACATAAAAAATTTGGATTTACCAGAAGGACCAAAAAATTTAAAAATAAAAATAATAAAAAATGAACGGCTATTGAAAAATTTTGATCTGACGTTGCAGTTAATCGAAACGGAATTGATGAAAATCAATATGCGCTAAGAATGATAAATAGAAACATTTTCTTTTGGCATAATCAATGCCAATTCAAAAATGAAAAAATTCTCACACAGTAGAATGGAACGGAAGTATTTGACATATTAATGATATGTTAATGTCTTTATTAGTTAATCGATGGTAATAAAAACTATGATTCAATGACTAATTCATAGGTTAAAATGTTAAGTAAACGTTTGTTTTGTTTTCTTTATTGGAAATAATTCAGTTTAATTCGACCCACATCTTCGTTTAATTAATAATTAAATAAACATCGTCCAACCAAAATATTTGATATGAATTTTACTGATTAGCTGATGTCTAATTACACGTCTATTACTTATTGTATTTTCGTACCAAATAAAAGGAAAAAGAAACAAAATATCTTATTATGGTAATCATAAATGATTTCTGTAGTCTCGTTTTTATTTTTAAATGTTATTGCTATTTTTATGTACGCGCTACCATAATAGAAATATGTATCGTAATTGTATATGTGATTACACAACGGTCTGTTATATAAATATTTATCATTTAAAATTTTACATGTAATTAGCTACTATATATACGTAAATACAATTATAAGAATGATAAAAATAGTTTTTTATCTCTTTTGTTAAGATACATCATTCATAGCTAAATGAGAAAACAATCAATCAGAAGTTATTTATTTTTAATTTGATGATCCATATTGTGGTTAAATGTAAGATACTTTGGATCGTAATTAAGAGAAAAGATTTAATTGAAAATCCATAGATATTTGATTGATGAATGGGAGGTTTATTTTTGGGATGAATGTTTACATATAGAGGAATATAGAGATAACTGAGATCGATATGAAATAGAATTTTGTCTAATTAAAATGTATTTATAGTCAGTTGTTGCAATGTTATGAGCACTGTTTAGATTAGAGTTAAGAACTTTGTCTTTAGTTTCAAACTCTCAACTGTGAACTGTTAAACGTTACACTGATATTTAGCTTCGAGTCACATTTAAATTGATCAATAGAGGTCAATATAAAAATCAATTGATAAGATGATATTGTTTTATAAATATTTACAAATCTCTATTTACCATTAAACATTTGGATTCATCATAATCCAAAATCATAAATTTCAATCTAAATTATTTGATTTTTATTATTTTATCAAATATTATCATTCTATTCATTAGTCTATTTGTTTTAATTTCATCCACCGTATAATATATAAAAAAGAACATAATAAATTTGATAAAAACATAACTCTAATGTTTTATCACATAATTGGATAATAAATAACATTGTTTTGACTATAAACCTCCGCTTAATACATTTATGTTTCATAAAAGATTTCCTATCTTATTATTGGGTTACAAGATTATGTATGTATATTTTGATTTTCATTATTTTTTGATACAGTTTTGTTATCCTCGTCATTGAGCTCATTTCTCAATAGTCAGTTAATAAGTATTTTCATTCTAATACAGATATTACTTAATGTATGTATAGCATTAAATTGTTTTCAATTTATGATAACGAGTGCACCTTAGCTGATAAGCAATTATGCAATACAAACACAACCGGTTTTGGACTACCCTCCATATCTAATTCAAATTCACCGTCATCACCACCAAAATCTAAAAACAATAATCTATGGCCATCATCTGCAGACGATCTCAATTTATCAAATGTGTATGTCCAAATGGATTTAATTTGATTATTCAGTCCCATGTCCAATAATGTTATACCACGATCAATATTAATCAACAGTTGACAGTGTCGATTCTAAAATAAAAACCAATAAATATATATATTAACTCATCCAATTTGCATATACAAATCATATCGATTGCAATATACCTGGAATTTACATCTGAATGAAAATTCACGTTGAAAATTGATAGCATTATGGCATCCTTGAACCAATGCTCTGGCCCAAGCAGCCATGTCTCGATGAGTCTCAGCTCGTAAGAAATGTGTCACAACTCCACGCGGTGTACCGCATCGTATACAGAATACAATCGATTGTGTTTGCTTAAAATTTTATGAAATTCGTATTTGAAAATTCAATTGTAATAAAAAATTTATTACTAAATTACAGTACTCAGGTACTCACCCCAGCAATTGTATTTGAATTTAATGTTGACATATTACCGGCTCCAGCCAGACGGGTAGATGCAAGTGGCGATGATTCTAATGGACGTCCCCATGCTTCAGCTGACCACGGCGCACTTTCATATATTCTAAAAGTGAAATTGATTAATCCGTTGAGTATTTTCTAATATAAATTGGTTAGAAAAGAAATTGAATTTTAGGTTTCTCACCTGAATTCACGGTCAGTAACAGCTACAAATACCGGCTGATAACGTTCAGAATCATCAGAACTTTCTGAACTCGATCTACCATTGGTGTCACCATTAATCTTTTTACTCAGCCAACCAATATATTTTAATTCACCCATAAGGTTAGCTAAAATTCGATTAGCTTCAAGCATTGATTTTTGTGTGTTCCGTGCCAATACTGAATGAATTGCATTAAACCAAGTTAACGCTTCCTGTGAATCATTGGCCCTTAAAATACATGAATGGATACCATCCGGTGAATGTAGTTCAATACAACGATTTTCTGGGTCAGGATGTTTTAAATTTCTAGCCAAATGGGTTAATTGAAGCGGAATATAACGGGTGTCAGCTCTCGGTGATGTACGGGATGCTGGCGGTGATATCATTCCTTGTATACTGTTTGCACCACTGGTCGTAGCCAATGGACATAAAAATGGTCTTTGTAGTTCCCATCCAACTTCTGATATGATACTTGCTTTTCGGAAGTATGGTGTCACTTCCTTTAAAAATGTCACTAAAATCAAATCATAAAACAGTTTTATTAGCCCTCTTACCAATAAATTTATCATGATTCAGTTGATTAACTTATCAACAACCATTGACAAGATAAAAAACAAACAAAAAACCAGTATACTTTTAATCAGAATCATAATATTAATACCTTCTAAATCAACTACACGACCAGCTCGTTTTAATGCACGGACAGCTTCATCATGTGTGGCGTCTCTCAGTTCCTCACCATTTACCGATAATATTGCGTCACCAACATATAAGCCCTTTGCATTATCAGCCGCCATACCACGGAATATTTTTGATATCAATATTGGCATACGATTTTCTCGTCCACCTTTTATTGATATACCCAAACCATTATTATCCGATTTTATAACTCGTACGTGACGCTTTTGATTTGCTACGTGGTCAGGTACATCGCATATCTCGTTAGTATTATTATCAATCGCAGCATTATTATTTAAATTATGATCAGCAATTGTATTTGTACCATCGTCAGACATGGTCATTTGACCAGACGATGAGGCCAAAGTGCCATTCGATTCATTATTGCCACTGTGATTACTTCTAAAAAATTACAATAAAATCATGATTATCGCTATTTTGTGACGATAACGTTTATAAAAATAGCCGTTAATGGACTTAAAATATTCTTACCCAATAGTTCCATTTAATACGGTTGTATTCTCGATTGGTTCATAACTTTCGTCTAAACTAACTGATAAGTATTCAGACTCAAGCACAATTGTGACACGATACCAAGCACCACGGACTCTGGTCTCCAGCACTCCACATTTGGATGCAATCGATGTGCCACCCAATGTATTGGTGGCATTCCTTATTAATCCAGATGATTCGACCATCTCAATAATTCCAGGTTCAACAATTTAATTCATTCACCACCTCTCTAATTAACGCAAGTAAACCTTAATATTCTGGTTTCAACGTACAGGTATTATACATGAAAAATAATAAAGAAACAAACATTAGGCATAACCACTAAAACCACGCAACATTAAATGGCTCATAAATAAATAAGCGTATAGTAACAAATCACTAAGGAATCCTTTACACTAACGATTTGAAAATCACCGATTAAATGCTCAATGGTTGAGAAGGTGTTACGCTTCCACTATTTACATTAATTATTTAAAAGACACCCGATTTTATGTGAATGATTTCAATTTAGTTCACCAATTCTATCAAGGATTGATAGCAATATTCATTTGAATTCGAATAAATCAAAATATAAAACACTACGGCAATGTATTTAGAATGTAATTGGGTGATTCGCACCAAAGATTTAAAAAAAAATGAACTGAATTGAAAAGGTTTATGAAACCAATCTAATCTGTTGGATGATGATATTTGGTATAACTGAAATGTAGAACCATAACGTTAAAATACATGAATCTAACTGAGATTCTAATATATTTTAATGGAGTTTCGTGCAATGCTAAACTTATTCTATTTTCGCATAAAAATAAGTATCCACCAACATCAGAAAGTTATGTTTCTCATTTAAAGTATGGAAAAAAAAATTCCTTGACATGCGCTTTACAAGGATTATGACCTGAATTACGATTTTCATCATGAATTGTGTTTGGTTGTATAGTAAAAATGCTCTTGATATGATGTTTAGGTACTCAACTCATTCAGCCGTTTTTATACCTTCTCTCACCATTTGCTTCTTTTAACACACTTGGCGTTTTTTTTTTTTTACATTGAATCCGTTCCCGGTGGAACATCAACGGTCATAGATGTGTACCATAAAGTGTATCATAAAGTATTATCAGTAAATATACAGCAAACAAAAATAAAAAAGGGATAAATAGCTGATTATCCTAAATGAAAAACATGTAAATCAAACGAAGACCCAATAATCCAAATGAGACTTTAGCTTTACTGCGGTTATTTGTTTTCTGGTTGTATACCCCACCAATAATAGAATCCACAAAGTAATCGGGTATCTCTTTAATTATCCCATGTCATTCAACTTGGTACCAATTTTAATAATCACTAACCAATAAAGGAAATTCATTCATTCCGCAATTTAAAACACAACACTATTCACTTGTATGTAATCCGCTTGAATCTAACTAACACTTGATTAACTAAAAATGATAATTCTTATTTAGAATAACTTAGTAATACCATCAGAATGATTAAACAATCTTCCAATTGATGGGTCACAGACAAGACTAAATAGCTTCTTGCTCCTGCAAAAATGTACAACTTATAAACTCATCACCCAAACTAATTTAAATTATTTCTAAACGACTGCGAATACATATCGTTTGGAACGACAAAAATAATATTATCGTTTAAGAACATGCGCTTTGGTGTACCATCTCAATCGTAGTCCTTTAGCTTGAATATCGTTATGGTGCTCCCCGTTAAATGGATATTTATGTCCTCTGTTCATCCTCTTTAAATTGAATTCGTGGAATTTATATGAACACTCGTCGCCCAACATTGGGGATACCAATTCCCTTGTGTGGTGGTGGTGATGAAATTCGTGCACAAAATTTCCTTTTTGCAATGTTTGAATCTTTCGTTGGTTTATGTTTTCGGTGTGGTTTTCTTCTTTTTTTTTTGTGTATCTATTTATTTCATTTAGTGGTCGTTACTTTTTGTCTCATTTATTTTCAACACGTTGCCAAAGAAGCCAAATGAATAACCAAGTAAATTAATTTTACATTAAGTGGGCAACGCAATTGAATGCCAATGGCAAAACAATTGAATAATATCTTTGTAATTTTGTTTTCATTTTAAAGTTTGATTTCCTCGAAATTGTTTTTTTTTTTTCGTCTTGAAAAATATTTATCTTGAGGATTAAACAAGCATATTTTTACTTGTTTTATTGGAAAAGAAGCTCTGAAGTGTATCGCTGTTGATTTAATTTTCATCGTTCAGAAAGTGACGAAATGCAATTGAAAATAGAAAGAAAGGCGTATCATGATCACGTCTGTTACTTGGAATATGGATCCCAAAGTAATTTACCGAAATTATTTCTCAAACCAACATTGCGGCAACGCATTACCCGGCATATCAAAAAATCAATGCTTATCTATGAAAATCATCCACTTACAAAAATCTATTTTCGAAGCAGTGATCAAATAATTGCTGAACGGATTCGACAAATTGAAAATTATGGAACAACAATAAATCATCCGTATAGTAAATTCAATTTGATTTGGGCCATCATTATGGTATTCGTTTTATTAGTGCATCTCATTATGGAACCGTTTGCCTTACTCAGCATCCATAAGTTTTCGCATCATCAGAGTATTATGTCTCCAATTCTTTTAGCTCTCACAATGTTAACTACCGCTTTATTGATATTTGATATATTAGTTGGATATCGTACCGGATATTATGATGAAAAGAAACAAATTGTTGTCCTGGATGGTTTACAAATACTATATCGATATACCTATAGATATCTTAAGATAAAATTTTTTGATGCAGTTCCAGTTGTACTAAAATTCTATTTATACACAATAATACAACGGGATAACGACTATAGGGTACTGAGAATTATTTATGTTATTCTAGTAGTAGTTGGTTTAATTTATGGATTAATACGATATATCGAATTAACGGATTTAATGCAAATACTTTTAGCACGGATGAAAATCAGCGGTATTACACAAAAGGTGATCTCATTAATTGTGATCTTTGTGTTGACACAACACTTTTTGACTTGTGTCCACGGATGGTTACCAGCATTAGCACTCTTTATAGATGATCCAAAACTGGATGAACACGCGTACAGACGCCAATTAATAACTAAAATGGATGATGCCACATGGCAGTTAGAAACTGAATTGAGTAACCATCCATCAGATTTATATAAATATATGCGTCTTTTATGTATGACAATGCAACTAACCCTTGGTGGTGGATATGTTATACAGCATAATTTAGCTTTTTGGCATCTAATGACATCAGTTACGATTGTATTATTTGGATTCGTATTTTTTACGGTAATTAAACTGTTGATTATTCGTTTAATATTGGCCAATGAATCACCGAAAGAACAGTTTGAAAGAGCATTATCTAATCTAAAGCAATTCTCTCAAATGGTGTCTTTACCGAAGTCAGTAATCGATGATCTGGATCATTATTATCGTTATAAATTTAAACATCGTTACTTTAATGAAAACGCCATTAAGAGTACTATAACAAAAACACTGTTAAATGAAATACAAGTTTACGAATGCAAGAATCTATTCCACAGTGTACCATTTTTTCGATTTTTACCACCATTAATTGTAGATGAGCTAATCGGCTTTATGCAGCGTGATATTTATTTACCTCGTGATGTAATTATCCATGCGCGTACAAGTGGTGAATCGTTGCACTTTATAGCAGCCGGTACAGCACGAGTGATATCAACAAGCGGAAAACACCTTGGTTTCTTAACTGATGGTTCCTATTTTGGTGAAATTTCACTGTTAGTTAACAATCAATTACGTACAGCGACTGTTGTAGCTGTTGAACTAAGCGAAGTTTATATGTTATCCAAAAAGGATTTTCACAAAGTTATCGCACCTTACCCGCATTTACTATACCGTATGGAATTAATGGCAGTTAGACGCTTAAAAAGTCTTCGCACTGAACAAAAACGTAAAGATATGGAAGTTTTGAAAATGTTTTTTTAAATTTATTCTAATATGACACCTTTTTTTCTGTGACCATTTGTTAAAGTTGAATGTTATTATACTCTTGTTAATATTTTAATAAAATGTCACTATTAATAACGATGCTAAATGATCTCAACGTTGGCATTTACAAGTACACTATAAAGTTAAAACACCTACAAAAAAGCTTATAGAATGAACTGATAGCATCAAATATTAAAATTGATTTAAACATTCTCACAAAAGATTGTATAAAAGAAGCAACAGATGTCATTTAATTTAAATATTATTGAACTGTATTATGGGTTTTGATTTATATTGTGATTTCTTTTATAAACATTGCCCAACCAATGGAGCACCTGAAATACTAATTCTTTGTTTTCGGGATTCTCGTAGACAAATACACATTGTTTAAATACATTCACACCTAATCTACCATGAGCAATAAGTTCTTTGGTCGGCATTTCATTGACTCGTAAAATTCGAATTATGTGGGATGCATGAAAGCACATTGGATCGCCGGGATATAATAAGAAATCACCTCCAAAATTCTCACCCGTTGTTATATATTTTTCCTTGAGCCATAATGATCTGAATACACGATATGTTAATGGATCTACGTTTATATCAGTTATTAAATTTCCACCTAAAATAAGAAATATAATCCAATGTCATAAAGTGGTAAAACTTGAGTTGTATCATTTTACCAGTATCAAAAATCTCTTGTGTAGGAATTTGTTTAAGTAATTTCTGTGGATCAGATTTAAAATTCCCTAATATCTTATTAACCTCCTCTTCTGGATCAATGTTAATTTCGGACTCTGGTACTCCAGATTTCAATAGTTTTTTCTTTTTTCCTGCCACGATTTTATCCAAATTAGTACGAATCTGTTGGATTCTTTCATCTCTCAAATATTTGTACTGTTCACTGTTTATTTGTTCTACCTTTGCATTATATTTGTCTCGTTTTTCATCTGTGAAAGTGTTGGGATTGAACTCCTTTTTGATAATTTCTACCCACCCTTCGTCAAGCATTAGTTTAGCCTCATAGTTGCTATAAAGTGCTGGTAAACCTAAAATGGAATTCAATTAGCGTAATCTTTTGTGTAATCCAGTTGCTTCATTTACCAGAAAGTGTCGAGTTTCTGGGACTATCAACAGCTACTCCAATTAGGTTGCCTACAATTCTGTGTTCCGTTCGCAATTTTATGTAATCTAAAACAGAAGTATTGTATATGATCATTAATTAAACTACCATTGGATTGTTTGTCTTACCATTGGCATTGAAGGTTAATACCGATCCATTCACCAAGGACAATTGAATTTTTGGTGGTTCTTCCATTACTTCCATTTACCGGATAATGTTTACAAAATACATATGATATTTTAATACCTTGTGTGCCATCATTCAATCATCGAAGTCAATTTTAGTTTACATACATGACGATTGGTGGCGCTCACGATCATTAAATTGTAAATAAAAAAAAAGTTACGAGGTTGGAAAAACTGCTGCTTAAATAGATTCCAAAATAAAATTCTCTTAAAAGAAACGTGAGAAGTTCTTAATTAGGATTCGTGCGGCAGAGTATGCCATTTGGTAATTTCGGTAAAATAGCTGTTGGTTGGTGAGTAAACCATGCAAACGATACAATTCACTCGTGCATTCGCATTAGGAGGTTAGGTAATCGCTCTGGGAATTCTGAAACTAATCTGCCGTTCTGTTTTTAGGGGAATTGCCACTTTTGTCGGAATCTACGCTTTTGTCCTCTCCAAACAGTCGATTGATAAGAAGCGATATGATAATATGAAAGTTAGAGATCGTATGAAGAAAGCAAATCAAGGTGACTACGAAATTCCAGAAGAAAGCAGTAACCGATTTCATAGACCGCAGGCAAATTAGGCACCTGAGTCTAAAGTTGAACATAATTCAATCCAGTTGTTTTTATAAAATTTAACGTACCGCATTTGAAGAAATATTTTAAAAGAATGGCAGCCCAATTGAGTCCAGCCGATCAAGCTAAATTGCAATTGATGCAAGAGATGGAGATTGAATTAATGTCCGATTTATACAATCGCATGACAACAGCTTGTCAGAAAAAATGTATCCCACCAAAGTACTCAGAAGGTGATTTAGGCAAAGGAGAAGCCGTTTGTCTTGATAGATGTGTAGCCAAATATCTAGATATCCATGAACGGATTGGAAAGAAATTAACAGCTTTGTCGATGCAGGAGCAGGATTTAATGAAAAAGATGGGAACCGAGGGCAAATAATATGGAATTAAAGCATCTTATTTAGTTCGTACGTATAGTCATCTTAGTTACAATACTTTATTCCGATTAAATTACGATTGTTAACACAAATGATTTTGTGTTTATTTGAGTAATAAAGATTCGACGTGTTACATTAAAATGTTGTGTAAAATTTAGTCAACCGAATGCCGATATAAAACGGGATAATTCAGGAATCATAACAGAGATTTCCTAAAATTAAAAATTGAAATAATCAATTCTAATAGTTCAATAGTAAAAGAATGAGAATTGACTTCATTGTCACGTTCATCTCCGCTTTCGTCTGTGGAATCAATATCACTGGATGAGACGCTGTGTTCCCAATCTTCTGAATTCGAATCCTCGTCTTCTGCTTGTTCAGCTTCAGAGTTAGTTTTCAACTTCGGTCCATAGATAACTTGTGGAAACGCCTATAATAAATTAACTGTATAGTATTACAATGAAACTGATGATATAAATCGTTTCCTACTTCCAATTCTAAAATAATACCATCATCTGAGAATGGATTATCATTTATATTTAACATTTTCATCGATCTTGTTTGGTAAAGGTTGTCCATCGTTACTTCTCTTATATTATTGCTGTTCAAATAGCAGAACTTAAGATTTGTGAGATCATAGATTAATGTTGGTATTTCCGAGATTCTGTTGTTTTTCAAATTCAAATGTATTAAATTCGTGAGATTATTAAATGAATTTGGAAGTCTTTCGATTTGATTGTTCTCTAAGGTCAACCACCTTGAAAAATAATAATTGGCTATGTTTCAGATGTAATTAATTTCGTTATGTATTGCCTTCACCTTAACTTTTCTAACGATCCGATTGAATCTGGTAAGGAAACAATTCGATTTCCCCTTGCACCCAATGTATCCAACATTCTACAATTTCCAATCTCTTCAGGTAGTCTCGTTAAACCTAAGTTGTTGCACCAAAATACCTTTAATTCATATCGATAAGTATTTGCAGTAAACACATCAAATTAATATTGTGCAATATTTACCTGAAGTTGTAGAAGATTTCCTATCTCAGATGGTATCTCACTGATATCATTATTGCTAATATTTAAATTTTCCAATTCAGTTAATGTGCAAATAATTGTTGGAAATTGACTGAGATTATTATAGTCTAAAGAAAGTGTTCGTAAATTTTGAAGAGCTCCCAGTTCCTTGGGTATCTGAAAATAGACATTGACCTTACAGAGGAGAACTGCGACACAACAGCTTCAATGAAGAGTTAAAATCACCTGTGTTAAAGCATTACGATGCAAATAGAGTTTAAGTAGTGATGTGCATTGGTAAAGAATTTCTGGTACTTCCTTGATTTCGTAATGGGCCATATTCAATGTAAACGAATGTTTAATTGCAGCCATTTCTATCATGGCCAATAGATGATTTTCACGAATATAATTATACACCTGACTCATTTTTCCCTTTCACGGATTCAATATAATTTTTATTCATTTTAATAAGCAATTTAAAAGAAAAGCCAAATTGGTTGATAAATATTATTCATCTTACGATTTTTTTGCAATTAAAAGTCACAGGATTATTAATTTTGATTTGTTATTTTAAAAGTCGCTGCAAAAAGTAATTATAAAAATAAAGTTGTGGATCTGTTCCTACCGAAATCTAATCATTGACACAGATTTAATAACAATTTACTATAATCTGACCACAAGTACACTAAAAATTAAATTATAAAATGAAACGAAATTGCTACTCCTATCTTGAATTAATATATTTTTCTCAACTCATTTGATTACAATTTTAAATATTTGTTGATAAACTGAACTGAATCTTATATGCAACATTTGGTATAGTTTTACATCTACATTGTAACAGCAGCTGAGACCGATCTCTTACATCTCGAGGCAAAAGGTTTATTTTTAAATCTCATGCAATGACGAACGATTCACGTCTTTTATTTAAAACGAAACGAGCTTACGATCACATTTAACGTTGGTAATTACTCAAAACGAATATACAAAATATCGACAGACTCATTTAGCTGAAATTTTATGTCATTCTGGTTATCACGTATAGCGCTGATAACAACGCACTCAACAACGAACGTTGAACCTTCTTTGTCTCTTAGGTCATGACACACTAATGGAAGGAATAACTCTATTCTCAATCATTCCTTTGCCTATTCAAAAACTCATTAAGCTCTTTCAATTCCTTGGCACTTTCGAGTAACGAATCATGTTGGTATCCTAACTGTTGATGAATCAATTCCATTTTCCTTAAATTCTGCATCCCATTATCTATTGCACTGTCCATTTGTACCATTGATTTAGACGATTGATGAAGAAGCTACAATCAAACTATTGATCAGGGAAATGATAATCATAATTTAAATGTTGTTAAATACTTCTTTTGATTTTGATCCTCGTATAATTTGTCGAGCTACCGAAGCAGAATTGTTCACATTCACCGCAATCCTTTCTGCTAAACGTCTCTTGGAATCCTGGAACAAGAGTTTCGCACTACTACTTGATGCTGATGCCATTAGTAGTTCAGAAAGTCAAGTGCACTATTATTATTAACTATTTAAATGATTTGACTCACTTATATTCACTAAATTAATGTAAAGTACTCAACCCAGTGTCAGATAGATGGACCGAGTTTTTATAGATGTAAGCAAATTTGGATAATTGGATAGTGATAAATGGTCACAAAATTCGCCCGATTATGCGGTCAGATTCAGAAAACTACTTCTAATCCATTGATCCAAATTTTAATTTTATTTCGCAATTATCCTATTAGCATTGCTATTTGCACTTGAATTCTAATAAAATTTGAATAAGTAAACAAGTGAACAGCTGATTCGTTCAATTGTCGTAAGTTTCGTTAAGTTTTGATTAACATTTTCATTATACTTTCGTCATTTTGGTTAAATTTTAATTAAAAATAGATAACAAAACGTAATAAAGATGTGAATAAATTAAGTGATGATTAACTCACAACGAGTTACTAATTCCCGTTCAACAATATTATTGGAATTATGGAACAGGTGTCAATATTCATTATCGTAAGTGGACATTATTTTGTAGTTCATCATTTAGATTTTATTGGGACGAGGAAATTACATTGTAACGTTAATACAACACTTATCATGTGGTTAATGAATAAGTAAATTTTAATTACTAATCAGTAAATAGTAACCTCATGCAATAAGTGTGGTTTTAATCCCCGATATTCGGTTTGCCTTTTCCGGAATCACTTCTATTGTATATCGATATAGCCTCGTGGTTATACACTTGCGCTTACCCAACATTTTTGAGTAGTGTTGTATGTGTTGAATTGTTGGTGCCTAAATTTTTTTAATTTCAAAAATATACGGCTGATAAATATTTTGAAGATAAGGGTGGAAGAATTCAAGAATTGTTAAAAGTATAAAGCCATTATTCATCAAAGGATTTCCTCGACAATTCGATTACAAGTTCTGTGACGTTACAATTACAATTACAATTACCATACCAACGGTGTTCCTATACACGAGGTACGGTCAATTTTTATATAAGTGAGCACACACCATCAAAAGGAAAATGACTACAGTGTATGAATTGAACTGAACAGTGAAACGGCACTGAAATAATCTTCTGTATTTCAGTTTACTTGAAGCCGTGCAACTAATCAGAAGTAATAAATTTTCAGTGGTTGATAGTTTCATTAAATTATTAATTAGTGGTATAGCTAGAATCAAGTATTTTATTATAGGAATTCATTCGTGGAATTCTAAAGATAGAGTTTGCCATTTTTAGTGTAATAATTTTTATTTTCTTCGACTACAAATCAAGAGTTTTTTCACTGTAAATAGCTGAAAAAACAGGATAAAGGTGTTGTCCAATTTTAGGTAAATCGAATCATTTGATATGGTACAGCTAGTTTCCTATTTCATACTAATATAATTGCATAAAAAGTTGCAATCACTTTTAATTATCATCCTATTTGTTGAGGGATTTTTTTTGTATAAAACATTAAATTATTTACATTTAAATTGTGTTTATTTGTAAACGTGAAACAATTGGTATTCCAAGTAAATTTATGGATAATATTCAATTAAATTAATTTCCTATTGTGGATACACGTTCTGTGATTATAATTTCAATGTAAATTGAATCGGAATGTGAGTGGTGTGCTTTATAATAAACCACGTGAATTTGAGTTCAATATATTGATTTTTTGCTGAATATTTGAGTGGCGATAAATCTTTAGTGATTCCTTATCAATTAAATCGTCTGAGAGTATAATATTTTATTGCCTTATGTGAATTAATTTATGAATGGAAATGTACATGGCCGTTTAAAACTTCTTTAAAGCATAAATTGAAACGTATCTGAAATAAATTGACTTTTACATTATCTAATCGGTGTCCTAATTTCGGCGTATTCATCGTGATTCACAATGAGGCTCGTCTCACCCAGTGGGGTCAATAGTATACAATAGAGCATACATTATTTGTCATAAAAACTGTTTTAGCGTAATAGAGTTTTTAGCATAGGTCAGTAAAAAGTAAAGAAGCAGCAGGTCTCTATAAAAAAACTAAAATCAACAGTGACATAAAATCGTAAAATTGTTTGGATTGTAACAAAAATATAAGCAACTAGCATATTCGGTGCCGTTTACCTGATTTATTATATAACTAAAATGCAAAATTTATTCAGTTGAAAATACCTATTAATGTTGACAAACGATAAAATCACGTCATTTTATGAAGCAAAAAAAAAGCGATTCACTTATATATGAAACGTGTCATATAAGGGAACAGTATCCAATTTTACTGTGAAACTAATGAAAACCATACGCTTTCCCGCATTTATTAAAAACTTACAAAGATATGCTACAAATGAAATGAAAACAGAAACGCATAAGTAATGTTAGGAAAAACAAACTGACTGTTGGTTGTTTTTTTTTATATTTCTAAAGAAAAAAAATTCTAATTTTAGTTGTAATCGACAATTTTTGGTTTTTGTGATTGCAAAATAATTTGTTTTTTATATTCGTTTGGTGAAACTAACTGAATAGAATTTTAAGAAGGAAAAAAATGATTAAAAATATTATAAAACCTGATGAAATATGTGTAGAATATTTAAATAAATTTATTATTAAGTAAATTGAAACAGAAACCCATATTCTCATGATTCTCACGTTAATATAATATCAATTTCTACCTATTTGTGATGATTTATAAGAACAATAATTGTTTTCACGAAAGTTTAAAAGGAAACCTATATAAATCTGATTCTGTTTACAAAAATTCTGCATAATTCATTGTTGGCACTGTATGTGAGTGATTTTATGCAATATTTTTGTTTATGATATGACTTATGTCACATACTTATAATGATAATTATTAATTTTCTTTTTATTGAATTTTAAATTTCATTGTTGTCCTCCTTTTGTCGTAACCGTTTTGTTATAATTTTTATTTCTTTGCATCAAATGAAAATGAAAGGGCTCTATATATTTATATGTATTTATAAATAATTTAATGTGTTGCTGTGAATTTAAAATTAAAAAAAAAAAGAAAAAAGAAACGAATAATGCAAAATACCATATTTACTTGAAGTAATTTTTATATTGATATTTAGTATTCAGCATATGCAATTGATTAATCAATTATATTATTCATATTGAAGAAGAAGCATATTCATAAATTATGAATTCAATGCACAAGTAAATAATTCTAAATAATTTATTAAAAAAATGATTATTATTTTGTATTTGAACCAATGGAATTCATGTTGCGTTTTGATAATATTTATGTTTAAAAATTTATAAAATAAAATTGAACATATTGAAATATTTATGTACAAAATTAATTAGCTATGGTTATTGGACTCTGTATTCGTATTGTCGAATAATATTGCACTTTTAATTAACTGCTCAGCTTAAAATAGAATTTTTATTTTATTTATTTTTTTCTTCAATTTTATTGTCATCACAGTTGTTACTCTACATTTATATTCAAGATCTATTAAGCAAACGTGATCTTGATGTTCATCATCGTCAATTAAATGTTTATTATATTATGAAATTTAATGCCAACATTATGATAATAAGTGTTTGAGACGATATTACACAATAACGGTGTTTCTTACTAAAAAGGGAACAATCTCAGGTCCTCAGATTCTTTGGCACTTTCTGTCATACGTGACAATGTAGAAGTTTCTATCTCTTCTTGCTGCACACATTTAGTTGGTGTTTAATTTGAGTCACCTAATGTGTAGTGATACGGAAAAAAGAAATAAATAACTTTGAATCTGGGGGTGGGAACAACCGTGAGTCTTTGACCGAATGCGTCTAGACATGCATAATGAGAAATTTTAATGTAGATGACATAAATACCAAAGAAATTAGTATTTCACCTTATGAGCCAAAAAGACAATTGAAGCATTCAATTTTACATATTTGTTTTGTAATTATACGTTTTATCTATTAATTGCAGGCCTGACAATTTAGATAATGTCAATTAGTTGAATGCAATCTTATTAATGAATCATCTAACTTAACGATAAGGATGTATCGAGAGTGGTTTTAATTGAACATGATTATTTATTCAATTGGAAATGAAATAATGTAATCAGTTCATTGAATCGTTTAACAATTAATTTTCTGTTTATATTATAGAAGAAACAGATGAAAGCACGTGATAGATTATCACTGAGCTGAAATTAATTTATTCATTAGAGTCCAATCACCATCATCACAGTGAAGAAGTCATTTGGATCTGTTCCAGTGATAGAAAAAACTCGTTGATAGGCAAAAAACCGACTAAAATTAATTCACGAATCGAGTAGATAAATTCTGATTATGCAAAATAGTGTGACGATGAAACAAATTCTTACCGAATTATGTTGGGCACTATCATGCAGTGAAATTTTCACATATTCATGAAATTCAAATGATGCTAACATATTGGTATATAAATTTACTGATATATTATACCTCCAATACCAATTTCGTTTAACTTTGTGTTTGTTAAAATGTTAAATTTAATGCTATCTCACGCTTAGTCGCTATTTTTAAATTTCAAATGAATGAAAGCAATGGAATGAAAAAAAAAATGGAATGTATGTATTAATATTATGAGTTTAGATTAGATCGCATAGATCATGTTACGATTCGGTTCAAATACCCATGAATTTAGAAATATTCAAGGTCAATATCAATGCGATAGTAAAGGCGTACGACCAGCTATACATTGAGCGGTATCAATCTACTACCACCTACATTAAAGACAATTCTGCTAACGTATTTTTTATTTCAAATTATAAATCATTTAGTGTTTTCTTTTTTGTATTAATAATTCATCTTATTACGATGGTAAAATTCATTTGAAATGTCAGAACATCACTTTGGGGTTTTAGAATGGCCCTCCAAGGGAAATGTGAAAATTTTTAACTGATGATATTTGTAAGTTAGACACGCATAAAAGAAATTTTGAAAAGGGCAATTACAGAATTATATTATCAACCAATAGTGTCAATATTCATTAAATTGCTGACGGTTTTATGTCTTTTTATTCGATTTTTCAATTATCCAAATGAATGTCTAATAATGGTTGTGTCGTTAGTTAAACACCCCTTACCTGCTATTAGATTGTGTTCTATACAGTTGTATATAGAAATAGAGGAATAAAATTGCGTTACTAATGAACCGAATCTGATTAAAGTAATACCAACAGTGAACTGGAATATATAATTTCAGCTGAGTTAACAGCATAGAAGGTCAATCATGTTGTTTGCAATCTGATTTGCCTGGGAAATAAATTTATTTTTGTAAAAATAAAAGACTGATTTTGTCCTTCCGGATTGGCGAGAAATCAACGGAACCATTAATTTTAATACATTTCGTTGTGATCAAACAGATTGTATTTCTAAGACAATGAAAATCCGTGCTGTGCTTAAAATAAGAATCCAACAATATCTTGGTAAAGTTCATGGGTCAATTATATACTTTTAATGATTTTTTTTTTCGTGAATCATGGAAACTCTTCACCTCTATACGACTTATTCACTGTCATTAACGATGAATAAAGTACACAATGAATAATTATTATACATTTAATATTGATTCACCGTTAGACTCACATTATTTTATAATAAATCATATATTATCTAAGTAAATTAATCTAAATAATTGTTAGTTTATCGCGTATTGGTCAGTTGACCATTATAGAGTGTTTGTTAGTTCATTAAATGACTTGCATTTAATGAGACATGTCGATTTTTATTACCATCAATTATATGGTATACAATGATTTATTTATTTAAATATGTTTTAGCGCAATAAAAATGACTGCATTAATCAATAAGAAGTTTTTCAATAGATAAAAATACCATAAGTGTATGGCGTAATCAGTGATGGATATTTTACTAGTACCAAGATCACTACAGTTTTCAAGGTCTTTTAAGTATGATATTATATGTGTCAAGTCACAGACAATGATGATTTTCAATTTGTTAAATTTCCAAGGACACCTTGGGTGATCGCTATGTAACACCTGTAATAAAATCGGGGTGGAATTTATAAACTGCAAAATAATTAACAATAATTGTATGTAATAATATAAATCACTTATAATAAAAATGTAAGAAATTGTAATTATTATATCGGAATCTAATTTACAAATTACCGGAAATTATGACATCATAATACATATTGGTATATCGGTAATCTTTTTTTTTTCTGAATTCATTTGCATATCAATCGTTGAGTTTCGAACGTGTATAACTGCGAGGTTAAGAAACTGATATATTGCTTCTTAATCATTAAGAAAAAAACCAAACGAAATAAAATCGGGTTTTAACCAGTTTTTATTGAAAATATTTAAAGAGTGAATAATAAATTAATAATTTATGGGCAAATAGCTAAAGATTTCTTTCGTATTCACATTTAATGGGAGTTTAAAATTCAGTTTTTATTCTTGAGTTTTATCTAAAGTGTAGAACAACGCAATTCAAAGAAATTCCCATGACACGTCACACCTTTTAATAAATGGTAATAAGTGAAAGTTTCTTTTTATTTTCATCTTATTCGTTTTATTTGCATTTTATTCTGTTGTGTAAATTTATATGGCAATTTAGAACAAGTGTTTGTTGAAAGATTTAACTAATGGATTGACGAAGGTGACCCTTATTCATAAGTGACTGGGTTGTCTTGACAATTTATTCTATGAGAATTAACAAAACAAATGTTTTAGTTGTTCTCTATTAACGTCCACCAATTAAACCATACATATTCAATGAATAAATATCAACAATTATGGGAATTAAATTTTTACTGATTTTATTTGATTCGATATTTGTCCAATTGACTGACAATTAACCTGACGGCTTTTCAATACAATAAAATTCAAATCAAAAGTAAACATAACAAAATTTCTAATTCACAGTTGTATCAAAAGAAAGGCCAAAAAAAATAAATAAAAATAAAAATATAAAAGAATAATCGCATCAAAGAAACAATTTAATAAATTTCAATACAATCCAATGATTCAATAGATACACAGTAATAAATATTCAACTCAAAAGGCAATTGTATTTGTTATCAATTATCAAAAAAAAAGTTTAAAATTAAGAGGAAAAAAATTTAATAAAATTTTATTGACTTTGTGAATAACCGATATGCTGAACTGGTTTTTTATAATGTTTAAGTACTCAGACTAATAATTAACTCATCCAGATAATAAAATAAAAATCAATAGATGTTTAGTTATCTTATCATCTGTAAATAAACTATAATTAATAACAAATTTTTGTCATATCAATTTTAGTTTGGACGCAATTTAATTGATCTAATCAGGCCGTACACAACTACATAAGTGTGTCTTAATACCAAACACCATCCATATTAAATATATTTAACTGTGTGAATACATTTCTTATCACATCAGAAGCGAATTTTAATTTATTTTAAAAAAATCGGGAACCACATGCGAATAATCATTTGTCGTTCACTTTTGCCGTACAAAGTGCATTTGAATCGACTCGAATTATCGGCGCTCCCTGAGAATCGAGATTGGAATTTTCTAGTGACCAGGAAGAATTCGGATAATAAAATATGAAGGATTTCAATGCACGGTATTTATCAAAGGCAGCTATCTATAAAAAGGTGGTCGTTATCGGTGAGTGTACTTTTTATCTTAATCAATTATATGATGATCTTAAAAAATTAACAAAATTCAACTGAATAGGTGACATAATTCGTTATCGTATTGTTGTCTTTAATTAGAATGAGTCCCCCACATTGAATTTTGAATGAGTACACTGATTAGATAGTAAACGAACGAGCACAATCTTAATGATGTAATTTATTGTAATGTAATTCTTTATTTTATCTATTAGGTAATGGGCCAAGTGGAATTTCTTTATCTTATATGTTATCGGGTCACTGGCCATATTGGCAAAAGGATTTAATTCAACGGCATCCTGATGAATTGCTACGTGCACGTTTAGAATACTCAAACAATGACAAGAGTATAATTGAACAGGATTTAGAATTGTTGGCAGAAGGACTTGAAGGACGTACTACAAATCCAGTTTCACTTCTGGTAAATTTGCATAATATTTCATTGTATTTAGTGTAATCAATCCATCCATCACACTTGACTAGAAATGAGACTAATTGCTTTTCCTATTTTAGTATGACAGTTTACAAAATCCGTGTGCTGACATTGGATTAGTTTTACCTTCAATGTTGGAGTTTAAATATCATCCAGATAAGAAGGTGAGTCATCCAGAAATTGGGTTAATAATTAATTCATTTCATTGTGACTTGCATTTGTATATTTTGTTTTTTTAGATTGATCATGTTGTGTTGGGAAAAGATATGCCTGGTGGTTCATGGCACCGAATGGATCCAAATTTACGTACATTGTCTTTGTCCGGTTGGATGTCATTACCATCATATGACTATAACACCTGGGAGGAGAAACAAAAGAAGAAACAAATTGAAACATTAAGGAAATCAGTGTTGAATCCACAAACAGCATTGTATTCTGAAATTGAATCAATTGGTGATTCTGATTTGAATAAAATTGAAAAACCAGATAAAACCTCAACAGTAAATGATAATCAAAAAATTTTAAATGAATTAACAACAGTGCCTAAGAGGAATTTATCATTAAAACGGCAGGTGTCCAAGGATGTTCAAACTCGTGCTCTTGTATCAAGAGTGGCCCAATATTATAATGATTATGTAAATGAAATGAATCTGAATGAATATTTTATTAATGACTTTACTGTTAAAATGATATTACCGATAAAAGGAAAACATATTTATTATCCGCAAGCCAGATGGGTTGTATTTGGGTAAGTAAATTCAATTATAAATTAAATATTGATCTGGTTAATATTGAATGATAATTCTTTTACTATTTAAGGATCAATAATGTAACTGGGAAACCAATTACATATGCATGTGAAAGTGTTGTATTGGCAAACGGTGCATCGGATCTGCCTAATCATTTGGGTATTCAAGGAGAAGATAATGATATATCGTGGATTAAATATGATTTGCCTAGTTTAGAATCTGACCTAGAGAAATTATCAATTAGTGAACGTAAATCACTAAAGCCGGTTGTAATTGTTGGTGCTGGACTTAGTGCCGCTGATGGTGTAACTATTTGTCGATCGTCTGATATACCTGTGATACATGTGTTTAGAAATAAATCAGTTGGTTTGGATAAAACATTGCCAGAAAATGTTTATCCAGAATACCATGAGGTAATGCTATTTAACTTGATTATAATGAGTCCTAGGGTTTGATTGAATCTTAATTAAATTTTTAGGTCCACAAAATGATGAGGGATTCAAAAACTCAATATGATTTTTATACAGCATTACCTGAACACACTATTTTAAATGTGATTTCAAATAATTTACCAAATGGACCACATAAACTAATTGTGCAGCATTTAAAGACCGGTGAAACACAAGAATTAGAGGTTTCTTATTGTGCCATATTGATTGGTTCCCGACCAGATTTGCGTTTAGTGTCTCAAGTGAACCTAAATCACAGTGATGTGCCATCATTCAATGAATTGGAAATGAAACATTGTCCAATAATTGGTGACGAAAAACGTATTGATGACCAACAATATAATACAATGCTGGGCAAAAAATTGTCTTGGCTGAAAGGATTTTGTGCTAAATGCAAAAGTATTAATTTTTGTGATTGGTCAAGACGTAGTGAATATAAACGTATAAATGGTTTTAATCAGTCAACGATGTGTGAATGTAAATGGCGTAAATATTATGAAAAGTATTTGAAGAGTCAATTTAGAGTGTTGACGGAATATACAGGGATTGGATTAGGTGAAGATCCAAATAAACCAATTGATTGTAAAAATAATCCAATTTGTGTGAATAAATACACAAATGAAGTGGAACGTGTACCGAAAGGTCTGTACGCAATGGGACCATTGGTTGGCGATAATTTTGTTCGTTTTATACCTGGTGGAGCAGTGGCAATTACCTCAGCTTTCTACAAGGAGAATGACTGAACAGTTCGATTAAATAAATGAAATAATTAATTGAACGAATTGTTGTAAGGGAATTGGGTGTGTTGTCCACGTTGTTTGGCCTAGATGGAACTGAATGTGATCACAGATTTTGGTGGGCATTAATATTGAAAAGAAATATAAAGAAGATCGTATTTAAGAATTATTATACCATTCCGAATGCCTAGAATCCAATTTAATATTTTCCATTGGTTTTTGTTCGATTTTTATCACACTCCAACTAAATGTTGTTTTAATACTAAGTGTGCAATCATTGCAAGATTACCTAAGAATAAAAATTGTAAAATTTATTTATAATTAGAGCCTGGAATAAATTTATAGATCCATGAATCCGGGAAACAAAAAGAATTCATGTTAATTTCATTCCGTGTTTCACCTTCAACTTCTGTTCAAAATTACCAATGCTAATGTAATTTGGCACACCGAAAGATAACAAGGATTACAACAACATTGAATTTTCAGTGATTTTCTTTTAGTTTACTTTGTAGTGGAAGGAAAGCACCATCTTATGTTCACCTGTACCAACTTAACCAACAGAGTCGGGAATTTTTAGAAAACTGAAAATTTCTTTACTTTTTACATGTAATTGTAATAGGCGAACACAACATCAGGAGGCAAGTATCCCCAACACATGAACAGTGGCGCCATCTAGTGGCGATAACGACAACTAAAAAACGAAACTTTTGATTTTTTCAGTTATTTTCCTTAGTATTGGTAGTAAAACACCAATACTAATGCAAGTTGGTTACACCGACACGAAGCATTGATTACAACAACAATTTTGAAATTTTTGAAAATTAAAAATTAAATTTGAAAACCAAAAATTTCATTTCTAGCCGATACCGCTGTTCATAAATAAATTGAACCGGCGGTATCAGCTATAAGTGAAACTTTTGATTTTAAAAATTTTCCTGTAGGACATTTATTTGTCTCCGGCTCTTATGATCACCTGTTCCAACTTAACCAGATCAGTAGGATTTTTTATGGAAACCTTGAAATTTCTTTACTTTTTCCATCTAACTGTAGCAGGCGAACATCATCAGAAGGTAAGTATTCCTGCGACACCATATAGTGCCTCTCTTGAGGATTTTAATGTAGAATTTACGAGTTCCTGTAATAGATAAACTGAAATTTCCGAAAGTTCAAAAAACCCTGTCTACTGTTCTCGGTAATTTATTCATTATTGAAATGTTTGATGTTCTTATACATAAATAAAAAATGATAATTAATATTGTAATAGAAACTTTTCTGATTAAATTGATCAGATGATGATTTATGCAATAATTAGTGCAATATGCATTAGTTAATCACAATATATAGTTAGATGATAATTTATAAATTAAATAATAATGCCATAATTTCAATTTACTAACGAAATAACATTCTAACATTCTCTTAGTTACGACAGTATAACAATCCTTTACAATTAATAAGTAACTTCCAATTTCCAAATTATTGATTATCCTCATTAGATGAATTATATGCATATCAGTGTATTACAAAATAGAATCTACAATCAAATCTGTTACAATAACTTCTCTTAACATAAATGCCATAACACACTAATGAATAATGAATAATGAATATTGATTCTGCAACACTCTTGTTAAATAATCATTTCAATAAATCTCAGCCCAACAACATATGGTCGGATTGATTGTTTATCCATTTTTCACCTACATTGCTATAATTATTATGATATACCTTCAATTCATGAATATTTAGCACATACAATTGTATTCACGCAATTAAGTTATTCGGTAGGTAAATTTATTAAACTCTCTTTTTCATTTAAACGCATTTATGGTTCATAAACTATGATGCCAACCGTTAATATTACAGCTCATTGTAAGGCTAAACGTCCTGCGTGTTTGGCTTTATCAACACAATAAATCTGTCGTAATATAATAATTGACCTCGTTTTTCTACTATTGATTTTAGTTCTCTCCTTCTCCATAATATTTCTAAGGTAATTAACAAATTCAGTTAGAAACTAACTACGCATACATCCTTTCTTCATCACCGTATTTCTTATTTTTATGATTACATTTCACTGTATGATTAATAAAACTTTTTCGATCACACACCATATGCGATTTCACGTGATTAATGTTAATTCAATCCAAGTACAACAGAGGAGTAAATTTACTTGAACAAATCCATCAATAAAAACACAGTGATTTTATGGAAATTGAAGTGCACTTAAAAAATTTGTCACAATTTCTTTATAATTTATGATCAAAGAAATGTCGAATAAATCGAACCAAATCTTGTAAAAAAATATATAAAACCGGCTAGTAATTAATAATCATCTTGATTGTATTTAACTTTAGGTGGGCTTTCAATAGTCCAATATGGTATCCGTTGAGCCATTGACTCTCAGGTGATGCATATTACGAATCGTCATTACAAAATCCCCAATCTGGATATATGGTCCCACGAAATGTGTTTTTATACAAAATGGAACTAGTTCTTAGGAGTCAAGAGTATTGGACCGTGTCCCACGCACCAATTTATACTTATACTTTTATATTCTACACACAAAAAATAAAATAAAATAATAACAATTGTTGGTGTGACTTTAAAGTCTCACCTAATCTATTTGGTGCCATTTAAATCATAACGTGAGACCACTAGAAAATAATTATACTGGTAATTACAGTCAAATCGAATATTATTATGAAATAGAAACCCTGAAACACCTCTATCAATTTCAGTTAATTAAACATAATCTGAAATATGAATGCAGAAAGAAATATTATTCTTTGAGATGAATCACGAATAAATAACAGAATTCCAGATAGCAATAATAAAATTGCCGAATTTAATTCGATTATGTGAAGTATTAAGTTATAATACTTTGCTATATGTTTCAGGTAACATTTATGGTAAATAACCAAATAAAGAGATTCATATTCGTACCGAGCCGACCGAAATAAATAAAAAAACAAATTGGTAAATTCATATGGAAAAGTTATTTCCATATTATGAAAGCGACATATCATAAATTCGGAACGGGTGGTGATCCAACACTCAAATAAAAAAAAAGAATTGTTTTGTCTCTTATATGATTTTGGTTTCTTTTTCTCTCATTCAACTACGTTCAATTTTGCATTACTCGATTAAGTCCCGAAAAGAAATCCAATTTCTTTTTATGGCATCAAGTTTAAGTTAAAAATATTAAAAAAAAACAATCAAAATATTTCATATTTCTAAATACTTACAGTTCAATCATAAATGGTTTCATAATAATAAAAATGATTAATATAATTATTGATGAAATTTGCTTCAATTAGTTTTTAAACAATCCAAAAATTCGACGAAAATTTGTTTTTCTTCGACGAGGTCGTCTTGTCGATGCCATCCGCCTTTCATCTGGTTCAGTTGAACTGTATGGTAAGCTATCATCACCTGGTGCTTCTGTTGTTGTTCTCTCCTTTATATCTCTTGGGTCATTATAGGGAAATATGGATGTTGTTCTTACAAATAATTCGCCTGTTAATAATCTAAATATCCAATAATATTCAATTAATTATAAATTAACGAGAAGAATTACTATCTAATTGCACTTACGTTCTTCTAGTTTCACGATAGCCCATTTCAAAGCAATCCATTGAATGGATATTAGCTGGTTCAGTAGCCTTACATTTCTTTGGTTTTGGAATCGCACAGAACTTATGGTCAAACGAATTGACATAAAAGTACGGACAGAGACCATGAGAACCAAATGGTGGATCACTAGCAGCCGGCTGTGATCGCCCACAGTCACCTAGTCGCCAATTTTGATGACAATTATTATACTCCTTCGTACCTTTATCGTTACTTGTGTGCAAACATTGTACAAATTGAGCCGACTGCCGGTGATTCTTTCTTCCACTTTTTGCATCAAATCCAATGCCGGCATTATCGCACACTAAAACACAGTGTTTATATTTGTTTCAAATTCATTTTCATAAATAGAGCCATACAAAGTAAATAAATCAAAAGTGAATTAATCGCCAACAATATAAATTGTAACAGACAAGAAATAAAATAAAAAAACCAAAAATTAAATTATAAATGAATTATGCTTACCAACAATTTCGCCAATTTTTTGTCGTCCGGCCAGTTTACCTGCTTCACATACTAGTTGACCCCCAAAACTAAAACCAAACATATAAATTTGAGATGGTTTCACATTATGTCTTTGTAATATTTGGAGTTTGTCGTTCAAGATATTTGCAAAAACTGAAAACCGACGCATTAAACCCAAATAATTTAATGACTTTGCGTAGAAACCATAATCCATGCAAATAACACGACCTCTCCGATATTCATGAAGTTCTACAAATATATAATTAAAATTTCATTTGTTTTAACTAAACCGTTCAATTTTGAGAAAATGAAAGTGATCTCACTCTCCACTAATTTAGTCACCCATAAGGTGCCACAATCTTCAGAAAATCCATGAACAATGATTGCTACTTTACTGCTGGGGTAGCTTAATACTCGTGATGTCTCAAAATTTTCTAGAATTGTTTTTGAGAATTCAACTTGGCCCGTGCTATTAGAAAATGATTAAATAACATTCAATTGATTGTTAATTGTCCAACATACATTCTTTACTCACTCATCATAATAAAAAAATTTAACATTTCTTGCATATTGAAAATTTTCTACGGTAAAATGTGGTGTATTTACATCAGACTCAGTACTAAATATCGAATAATTTTGTTGTGTTTTCGGTATATTATAAACCACATTGATTTCATATCCAATCTCAGATGATCGACTATTATCCATTCTTGATGCACCATTTCTCACAGCATTCATTTCATGTTCCATTACATTAAAATTTACTGGCTCTGGGTAATTAGCCCATACATATGACCTTAGTATTAAAACCATTAAAATCAAGTTCACAAATCCTAAATGAAGATCCATTTTTTTAATTAGAAAATTTAACACTAATCACTGATTTAAATTTTTTTGTTCTTGCACCTTTCTTAGCTAAAGCACGACTATTGGAATTTATTTGATGCAAAATAAATGTTTTCATACCATTTATATTAATTAAATATTTATATCTTTTGCCTAATATATTCGGTATTTCGTGAAACGATGTGAACAAATATATAAATTATTTTTCAATATAATTTCCAGTTGAAAAACATTAGTTTTGCAAATCAAAGCACTTTTTTCATTGCATTTCAATTTTGTGCAATACTTGACTATATGGTGAACAAGTAGTATTACGTTATACTACTTACTCTTGAAGCATTAAACACTTGACGTGTATTTCGTTTTTTTTTTTTGTTTTTGTTAAATTGATCATTTCTATACAAACTATTACTTATTTTAATGTAAAAATAATGTTTTAATGCAGTAGTGATCACACACATTGATTTTTAACAAATAACGGTTAATCACCACATAAAGAGAGCTTTTATGTTATTGATTATGTGTTTTTGTATGATCAACTTTTATTTTAATTGTGTAAAAGTCGTAAATTAATTGTGAATTAAAAATTGAGCTCATGAATGGGGATCTATAGCAAAATGCATCAACACATTGAAACAGTACTTGTAAAAGCCCACTTGTATATTGAATTTCAATGATTTATGCGAATAACATTAATTGTGTTGCCTCACCATCTATTGATTGCTGGTTCATAAACATATCATTTATCCATTTTCGGTAGTTGCATTTCCCTTATTTATAAAAGCAAATATTTTTTAAATTGATCCTATCAATAATTCAAGTCATTGCTACTACTGTAAAATGCAGTCATGGGTGTTACACCTTTACAAATAAAAATACTGGAGAATTTCGTTTTCACCCTTTGTCCACCAAATGTAACCGTTATAAATAGAGGGTGAATCGAACACTCCCTTTAGACATGACCGGTGCGCAGGTGCTTTTATGCAATTTCATGAAAATAACTTTCTTTGATTGAAAATTTATTTAAAAAGTATAACACCTGAATCATTTGATCAATGTTTTAAACAAATCATTCAACCAGGAATAGAAATATCTTGACCATAAGTGGAACATCTAAGATGGTAATTGATATAAACACGTCAGTTGCATTTAGAGTGGGAAATGTTAAATTAATTAAATAAAAAAATTTGAATTGAATCAATCGAAGGGGAATATTCAGCAACGACGAAGGAAAATGATGTCATCGGTGCGTTTTGCAAATTAATTTCTCCAAATCTGTCGGTGTCTCTTCATTCAATTCTTACCTTAATTACGTCCAGATGAGCCTAATGACAGTCACCACTGCCTTTGACATTAAGGAAATAATTTATATTTTGCACTAATTTCACTTAAATTCATTAAAAATTAGGATCAAAACACTATTTCCACAAAACCATCTGCCAACAGATTCATGAGTAAATTGCTCAAATGAACGATTTTGAGCTCAATTCCCCTCCGAAACCAATATGGCTGAATAGCTGAATTTCATACGACGAAGAAATTGTATAAAACAGACCCGATGGCGCAATTCAATCGCATTTTCGTTTAGATTCTCGTGGATTAAAGCTGTTCAGTGAATCACATCCGACTTCGTACAAGAAGAAGAAGTAATTTTAATTCCAAAAAGTGAAATAAGTAATTACAGCAGTGTTTATTTAACAATTTAGAATCAATTCTAATTGATTTTTACTTTCTTTTGTGTGTTTAAACAGAAAATAAATAAGGAAATATGAGGGAAATTGTTCACATTCAAGCTGGCCAATGCGGTAACCAAATCGGAGCTAAGGTGAGTTGATCCAAAAAAAAATCTTGTTCAACAAAACGATTTTAAATGGAGATACCGAGAAAGAGAGCAAGAATATTCGTTTTGAATTAAAAGAAACAAAATTTATAACCCGGGAGCCATTTGGATTTCACACAAGAGCAAATTACATGAGCATATTCGCTGGAATAAAAAAGAAAAACGTAGTCGCTTACGAAATACCGGCAACCGTTCCTGGAAGTTTTATAAGTGTTTTATAATGATGGATGCCACAAAATAAATTGAAATATTTATTGGTTCCATTAACAGTGCAATTGTTTTAAAACTAACTAAATCATTCATGTTTACTGTTAAAATACAGTAAAACACACGGACTCTGGCAATAATCAATGATTTTATTTGTGACGCTTAAAGGTACTGAAGTTTGATCAATACAAATTACCGAAAAATTTTTTGTTGTTATTCAATTTGTTTGATAGTTGAAACAATTGTATCTGGAATACTGTGCATTGAAGTGTGTTAAATATCGATCAAACATTTTTGTTTCTACGGGTGGCAAGTTTAATCGAACGTTTTTTTTTTCTTTTTCAAATTATTGATCGAATTGAATTGGTAACGTTCATGCCGTATAAATTAATGATGTTGGTGTGGTAATGTTACATTTAGCTAGAGCCGGTTAATAAGGGTGAAAGAGAGAGACCATGTCTCTAATACAGTCGGCAATCAAGTTGTGGAATTATACCATCTGCCGTTTCTACATTGAAATTGTGTGAATGCGATTCATTGAATGAAACTGCCGGATAAGTTTCATGAGATGAATATGTATTCCAACCAACAATACATTTAATGTTGAACAACTCGAGTTATGATTAACCATTTGGTAGAGGCAAAGAGTGTTAACAGCAGAGGGAAGAGGATGACTTCGGTTGAATATAAAAGTATATCGGTATTCTGTTTCGTTAATTTTTTATAACCGACGAACTCGAATGATGTGTCTGAAAATAAGATGGCTAAATGACATAAACTTGCCCGGCTTTTATGTAAAATATGTACGCATACTTATACCATATATTGAATCAACAAGAGGGTATACTTATTCACTATCAAGTTAGAATTGGATAGAAAAACCAGATAAAATAGCTGAACAGAGTCGAGGAAGCTGTTTTACGTATATCCAAACAGACGTCCCAAAATCCCAATTTTATGTTTGGATTAGCGTCTGAATGGAACGTTTATTTTCCTATTCGAATTGGTAGTGAAAAATGGTTTCGTATGTTTAACTGAATAAAATTACATTCAAAATATCTCCACTGCAGTAACAAACAAAAAATGTCTGTTAATATGAAATATCCGTTGAAAAAAAACCGACGTTTCAATGTAAATCGCATGTGAATCATTACTCGCGCGTTCATTTTATAACAGAGAATACAACGACAGAAATAAAAAAAAGCCGGTTGGCTTATTCACTATTCAAGTAATCTATTAAAATAATTGTTTAAATTACCATTGGATTGAAAAAATAAATCGATGAATAATTTTAGCAATGGAATTGTACATTACAAAGCAACCGAGTTGAGAAAGAACATTCGAAAATTGAAAATTTTCAATCGATAATGTTGCGATTGCGCCTATCTCTTGAACCACTTTTCATTTACTCTCTTGTATGAATCAAAAAGTAATTTAGATAGAAAATAGGCAAATAAAAGTATAAGAGTCTTAGAAATGAGATGAAATCGATTGAAAATTTATATCTTTAGATGTCGGCCATCAAATTGTAAGAGTGAGATAATTAAATTTATTATTGATTATATAGCCGAAATGAAATTACAACTGAAAAAAAATTAAGATATGCCGGCTATTTTTACTGCTTATTGTATTTAGTATCAAGTTGTTTTGTGGCATGAAATCAGCTTGAACTAAATTATAATTCGTTTCATAAAATTAGAAAATTATGTACATAATATACCGGTTAAGTCTATCATTGCAAAGTATATTTGAATTCAACATCAGAAAATTCAGCAGAACTGAATAATTGTTGTTGGTGTTTCCTCTATAATTTTATAGAGTAATGTAAATAGTTATGTGTACAATATAGCATAGAACAATATTATATTTTCGTATGGAATTCACTAGCATGTCTGCCGGTACTTCGTAATTTTCTCTTGAGTATTTAAATAAATTGAATCAAGAATCGGGTTTTTTTTTCTGTTTGCTTCAATGCGGAAAAACGAGTGCCAAACAAATTAAATTGGATGGTGCTGAAAGAGTTCATAGAATCCCCGGTTGCATGTGTATCAAACATTAAAAAGTTCTAGTATTCACATTAAATGTATGAACTTACCTAAGTCTCTGTAGTGCACGCGTTCTGTATTGCCAATGTGTAATCACCTTTTCCCTAATTCCGTTAATTTTTTTATTTTGAAATTCAAATATTCAGACAGAAACATTGAAATAAAAGCGAAGGGGCACATATCGTGGCTGAATTGGATTGGTCATAAGTATATAGAAACTAATAATTTGCCTCACGTAATCAGCCAAGAGTTTCACATTTTATGTTCTGGCAGTAATCGAGCCCCAGAAGAATACCTATTATGTACACACGTATGATATGTGCAAAAA
Organism: Coboldia fuscipes; assembly: GCA_001014335.1. Taxonomy (NCBI): domain Eukaryota; kingdom Metazoa; phylum Arthropoda; class Insecta; order Diptera; family Scatopsidae; genus Coboldia; species Coboldia fuscipes. Next base: position 171,709 of record JXOR01000505.1, on the reverse strand, counting down.
CCATTCAAATGTTCGATAAGGCATATCGATTGTATTCTATTATTACATGAAATTCAATTATAATTTCTTATCTGCAATGCACAAATTGATTGGAAAATAAACATTTCTGTATTTTCATCGTCTTATTTCAAAGTTGAAAATGCGAAACCGATAATTGTTGCGAAATTTGATCGATTTATAATTTTGCTAAAACAGATTTATTTTTAGAAGTGAGAGGTCTTTCACCATTCTCTCGGATTTGCCATTCAAAGAATTGCGAATTTAGACTGAATTAATTCAATTATCTTAGTTGTTCATCAGCCAAAAGCCACTGAACTAACAATGAAAAAAAAAAACGTGAGAATTGGGAAATTTTTAAAGACAAAACATGTCCATCAGTCCAAGACGTTTCATTTTCTTCACTTGAAATGAAGTTTGTTGAAATAGTCAGATATTCTGAATATCTTGTTTTGTCTATTACAAGATCATCGTCTCTATTTGTGATTCATTTGAGATGAAATCAAAATCAATTATTTGGTCTAACGCATTTCACCATTTATGTATAATACAAATATGGTGCCTTAAATGTAAATTAAACAAAAATATTATTTATACTTGGTAGGTGGATTTAGAATGGTAACCGGTATAATACCGTCATCATTTAATCCCCATGTATGAACTGACAAATATGTTTTCTTGTTAAAAATAATTTAGTATTAAATCTATTCACTTTGAAACGAGAGATATGTGTATGGTAAATATAACAGATTGATCTAAAATAGTACCATAGTGAACGATGGATGGGTTTGAAATTGATAGAGTGCAGAAGCGCATCATTTCCTCAAATAAACTGAACATCTGATTGAAATTTGGAATGGAAAACTTATGGATTTTTCCACATTAATCCATCACTCGGCACAATAATTGTTTGTATGTAATGCTGATCTGGTCTATTACAGATTAATGCTCTGAGAAGTTAATTCTGTATGATCGTTTGTCGGCAGTTATAACCATATCGAATTGCCAAGATCACGAAATTTCGATCATTATATTTCATTTCATTTTGGTTTTATGAAAATCTATAAAAGTATGAAGTTCCCTTAATAGACTGAAAATGGGAAGCATTTGGTTTCTTCGAATAAACCAGAAACAAATTGAGAAATATACTCCATTAAAACGGACAGTCTATCAAAAATCAGTTCCTCCACAGCTGAATGATTATACAGATCCATCGGATATGTGCTCTATGCTATGCTCAATAGACATTGCGGTATAAAAATTAAATTCAACCGTATTTTCCAGTATATTTTATGGCACAACAGTCACGAAATGGTTTTCTATATCTCTGGTTTTAATAAGGCCCAAGATAACTCGTGTGGTATAAAGTGTATTTTTCTTTAATGGCTATACTAAATGAAGATGATGATCATGATGAAAACGATGATGGAGTACGAAGTGGAGGACTATGAACTTGAAGAGAGTTCTCTTATGACTCTGAGAATGTTTTATTTTCTGTATTTTCATGTGCGCATTGAATTAACTGTTGTTTTTCTTTTGGATTCAGAAATCCATAATTCGATGTAACTTGCTAGTTATGTGAAACCAGTTTTTCGTTGAATTTATTTTAAAGATCTTTTTTCCATATTTTTAATGGTTTTCACATAAAAATTTTCCTCTTTTTTTTTCGCACAACATTATAATGTTTGCAAAGAACATGGTTTTAATGAAATAAAATAAAAAGTATTTTATGCTGAAATCACACTGTTGATTTACACCTTTTAATTCAATGTTCATTATGAATATTTCATCTGGACATTGAAATTAACAGCTTCGGTATAAGTGTGACATATTTAGTAGGTAAATGAGACTTGATGTTATTTCTTTCTCATTCTGCATTGGTACTACCATTGAAAAAGAGACCCATAGCTCTTATTTATTGTAAAAAATATTTAAAACGATTCAGAATTTCTTGTGTAGGCTCAATGAAATTAAATTAATGATAAAAGGTTTCATAACATCAAGAAATTTTGTTTTCTTGTTAATATGATTCAAATTGGTAGCCTTTGATACCTATATAGAGTCTAAATGGTGTATTTCAAAAGTAATAATTCTTTCAATTGTAAATCGACTTAGTTTTTTTATTTTAACTGAAAGTGGGCAGCACTTAATGGATTTTAATAGATAGAAACGAAATTATTATGATTCAAATTGGAGTTTTTTGTTCCACTATTCATGGCTCATAAAAATGTTGTTTTATTTGTATGTTGCTGTTCGTCGAATACATTTTGTTGCTCATGGAATTTTAAAATTATAGAGGCATATGTTGAGTGGTACGCGAGTCAAGGAAAATGCAGCCAACACATAAATTGTAATTGAAAAAGAGTAATTCAATTAAACTATGAAATTAATTTGGAACGATTTTGTGATCTCTCTAGAGATATGATGGTGAGTCGAGTAGAAAGAGTAAAGAAATTCAGTTTTATCGGTTCGTACAGTTTTCAAGTACATCAATTTGTCTGTTTCATAAGAGAAACTGGAAAACTTTAATGAGAATGCGCATTCGACTTACTTAATTTTCTACGTAGACCATAAATATGAGGTCATACTTGCAATGAAAATTAACAAGTAACGAGACTTTTTGTCAATTGTGTATTGTGATTATTCTATGGTAATATGACATAAGAATCACAAAAATAGAATTTGCGCTTAATTTGTAGATACAATTTATTTTAGTTTAAGAATTATTATCATAATAATTTCCATAGTTGAATCAATGCTATGGAACTATGATGAGATGTGGTGGTCTATGGAACTGTTATGCTTCAATAAATTGAAACGGTTATGAGTTTTGGGTGTTCTTTTTAATGTTTAGCATATTGTTGTTGTTGTTCCATGATTTGTGTGAATATTATATAAAAATTATTCTATCGAAACCAATTTTAGCAATGCTAATTTTTATGGAGAATTATGTATTTGATTCGTGAATTGGTAGAATAATGACGGAATCCATTTTGATTTAGTCTATTATTGGATATGTAATAAGACCTGGCAGAATAGAGGTCGATAATATAAATGAACGAAGACACTTAATTTGGTAGTTAATGTCAAATCAGAACATCCTCATCGAATGCGATTTGATTTAAATTTGATGTGTGTGCACATACGCGTCCAGTAAACACATAGTTTGTATCATACACTGTCCATAATTGGTAGTAAATGAATAGATGAGTGACTTTCTCGGAAACGTTGAGTTGTCCAGTGTTGGGTTGTTACCTTAACTCATGGGTTGGATGTTTTTTGTTGACTCTTACCGTTGACTACTTAATTACTAAATCGGATTCGAATAAGACATTTTTATAATCCCGTATATGGTGACAATTTCTATTGACTTTATACTTGATTCGGCTCATTTTAAATACATACTTAACATATACATTACATTTATGAATAATTTATGTTGATTTTTATTTTATTAAAACACCGTCATAAGATTTAATATGAAATTTTAGTCACGGAATATATTGATGTTGTCCAAAACAACGTATATGTTTTGCACCATACAGAATGCCGGTATCCAAGTATGAAAAGAAGGATTTTCATTTTTATTATATTTCACATTATTAGTACAATGTACATCATAATCACAATATGCTTTTAATGTTTTCTGATGCCTTTTAATTTAACTAAAAGATTGAAACTGCCAACCATTTGTTATAATACAGTTTGGTGAAACAATGAAAGGTGTGTTTTAATGAAATTTCGAATTGGAATTGTTGTTGTTTTGGAAGTTAATGGCGAGTACAAGTAACATTTCATTATTTTCATTAAAATAACAAGCCCAAGTGAAGAGAACGTAAATCTTTTTATTAAAGAAGTGTACATTTCCTAAAATGAAGTTAAAGATGAATGTGTTATTATGTAGCCACTAATGAAATGAATGAATGGAAATTGATGTTTCTGTTAAGGTATGGAATTTAGGTGATAGTTCAACAAATCTGTATACGTGTAATTTATGAATAAATTAGAAATAGTCAGAGCCATCGAAATGAATGTTTGGTATAAAATGTGTTTATGTTTTGTTTGGTACGTATGGCATTAGCTAGTATTACCATAAGCTGATTTTTTTTTTAATGACTCAAAACCGACAACAAAACAAGAACTTCTTTATAGCTACTTTCGATACGTTGAAAAATCTTAATTAACGAAGTATTCAACTGTGTTTTATTTTTCTGTTACAAACCAATGAATTTGATAAAGTAAATGAAGTATTTTTCTCCCACTTTTGCGCATACATACTGTCATCCGCGCCCAACAAAACTCTGAAGTTAATTCATTCACAGATAGAAAAAAAAAAACAAAATTATACTTCACACGTTTTACTTGACACGATGAAAAATTAACTTTGTGTGTGCGTTTACCTTGTTTCGTTTAATAAATACCGGCATTTTAAATAGCGCTATTCTGTTTAAAAGGAGTACATAGAGAATGAATAAAAAAAAAATATTAACAAATAAAAACCTGATGTCATCGTTCCGATAAAAAGGTGTTTCATTTTATTTTTCATTTTCTTCTATAAACATAAAATTTATGATGATGCGATTCAATCAAGTTGTTTGCTGTTGTTATTTCGGTTAATAATTTTGATAATGAAAATTGGTTTTTGGTTAAAATTATAGAACAATAAATATTGTTATTATTTTATATCATAGCCACACGATATGTTTTATAGATTTTGAACAAATTGTTCAGTTTGATTGACTATCAATAAAATTAATTATAAAATACTTTTCACCATTGGAATTTTCACGATAAAACATACAATATGATATGGTATTGTTAGCTTTTTGGAATACCTATCCAGTTGTAAATAACAGACACACACCTTGTACAATGATCGTAAAGAGAAAGGAATTTAATTTGTATTCTCTGTGTGAATCGGATCTCTCTTATTTACTGGTAATAATTCTAGATTATCAAGTTTTTCTTGCTCTCGTCGGATTGATACCAAATGAATGCTAAAAATGCGCGATAGTTACTTTCAAGTTTTCATTATCCAGAAATCTCTTCTTTTTTTTTCAAAATTTTTTATAATGAAAGTTTCCGTTACATTTTTAAACTGTTAAATGAAATAAAATGAATCAAATGAAAAAAAATAAAATAAAGAGAATCAAATGGAATGTGATTGTATTCTAATGATTATTATTTCTATTATTTTCAGTTCTGGGAAATCATCTCTGATGAACATGGTATTGATGCCACTGGAGCCTACCATGGTGACAGTGATTTACAATTGGAACGCATCAATGTATATTACAATGAGGCATCTGGTGGTAAATATGTACCACGTGCTGTACTCGTTGATTTGGAACCAGGTACCATGGACTCAGTCCGCTCAGGACCATTCGGACAAATTTTCCGTCCAGATAACTTTGTATTTGGTCAATCTGGTGCTGGTAATAACTGGGCCAAAGGTCATTACACCGAAGGTGCTGAATTAGTCGACTCAGTACTCGATGTTGTACGTAAAGAAGCTGAATCCTGCGACTGTTTACAAGTAAGTTTAATCGCTCGTCTGAAATTATATAAAATAAACTAATATATATTATTTGTGTGTCTTTGATCATTAGGGATTCCAATTGACTCATTCATTGGGAGGCGGTACTGGATCTGGTATGGGAACTTTACTCATCTCAAAAATTCGTGAAGAATATCCAGACAGAATTATGAACACATATTCAGTTGTACCATCACCAAAAGTATCAGACACCGTTGTTGAACCATACAATGCCACACTCTCAGTACATCAACTTGTTGAAAACACAGATGAAACCTACTGTATTGATAACGAAGCCTTGTACGATATCTGCTTCAGAACATTGAAATTGACAACACCAACATACGGTGATTTGAATCATTTAGTATCTTTAACAATGTCTGGTGTGACTACCTGCCTCCGTTTCCCTGGTCAGTTGAATGCTGATCTCCGTAAATTGGCTGTCAACATGGTACCCTTCCCACGTCTTCACTTCTTCATGCCAGGATTCGCTCCACTTACATCAAGAGGCTCACAACAATACCGCGCCCTTACAGTACCAGAACTTACCCAACAAATGTTCGATGCCAAGAACATGATGGCTGCTTGTGATCCACGACATGGTCGTTACTTGACTGTCGCCGCTATCTTCCGTGGCCGTATGTCAATGAAAGAAGTTGACGAACAAATGTTGAACATCCAAAATAAGAATAGCAGTTACTTCGTCGAATGGATTCCAAACAATGTAAAGACTGCCGTTTGTGACATTCCACCAAGAGGTTTGAAAATGTCTGCAACATTCATTGGTAACTCAACAGCCATCCAAGAGTTATTCAAACGTATTAGTGAACAATTCACCGCTATGTTCCGTCGTAAGGCTTTCTTGCATTGGTACACCGGTGAAGGTATGGACGAAATGGAATTCACTGAAGCTGAGAGCAACATGAACGATTTGGTATCTGAATATCAACAATACCAAGAAGCCACAGCTGATGAGGATGCTGAATTCGATGAAGAACAAGAAGCTGATGTTGAAGAGAACTAAACACGCTAAGAAAAACATAGCTACTTTTAAAGAAAAGAAATTTTTTTTTGATAATTTTTATTAAATTGCGTTTAAGATACAAAAAAAAAAGAAATAGTAATTAAAACTCGAATATCCAATTTTTTCTTTTAAGTAAAATTTATAACTTTTTATCAATTTTCTTCTTTAATCCATGTAATATCTCTCACACTGCCAGTTTGTGAATTATCAAGAAAAAAAAAAGAATTGAAAATGCAATCGAATTAATTTTTTTTTATAAAAACAAAGATCTAAAGTTTGAATAAATCCAAATGGATTTATTCTCACTTCTCAACTACGATCAATAAAACGAAAAAATTGGTTTAAGAAAAACAATTTGCTAGACTTTATTATTTAAACAATTGAATAACAAAACTAATTTATTGAATTAAAAGAAAAATTACCTATTTATTACTAATTAATTAATTTCTTATTAACATAAATCATTCCATCCTCATACACTCAATCCTTGATTTGCTTTGATTTCATCATTATTCTCATGCTTAATTGAATATTGGATATTTATGTGAATTGGTTGTTGCTCAACGATCATCCACAGTATGATCGAATTGATGGCACAAAACAAAGAGTTAATTCTAAATTGAATGTATTACTGCTTTCTAACTTAATGTAAAATGCTATTTGTATCCAATTCATGTTTGTATTAATGGTAAACTGTTATATGTAAAATTGTATTTCAGCTAAAACAAAAAGAACAATTGAAACAAAACAAAATTTTTAAGTACAAATCTGGATTGATAACGAATTTGATTTCACTTTTCAATTCCTTGTGCAGTTGCAACGGCATCTCCAAGGAATCTGTGAATTGGGTGATTATATGAAGTGCTTTTTTATAAACGGTAAACTGTTGAGTTGATAAATAACTTAGAATTTATTATATTTTGTTAGCAATGATTAATTATTAGAATAATGTGAATTAATCAATACAAATGGGATTAAATTGTGCTTATCACCTGGCTTATTATCTAATTGAATAAATAAAAGTAAAATTGATATAAAGATTCGATTTCATGTAATCTGATTAGTTTGAATAAATGTTTGAGAGATAGATCCCAAAATCCCTTAAAACGTACATAATAGAGCTTTCACTGTCAAATAACCCATAAGTTTTTGAATTTCAGAAGCGGAAATCAATCAAAATGATGATTCCATTAGTTGTGTTACCAATTATTTCAGTTGGCATCATATTATCTCGTTATGATAAGAACTTTTCTATGATAACTTCGCCAGATGGTCACCAACTTTAATGATAAATTGCACGTTTCGTTGGTTACGCAAGTTTATTTATTTCCATATTAAATTGTTTTCCATTGGATATCTCACATTCAACATAATTTATTCGTATTTTATCGCGCACACACAGCATCGAGTGCATGGCAAAAGGTAAACGCAATTTCTATAATTTATCTGATCTTTTTTTTTTCGGTTTTAATTTTATTTCATTTAAGATACAACGGTTAGTCATCTCCAACCTACAGATTAAACTTGTTCGCCTACTTTTATTTTCAACTTGACTTTATATGGTGATCCGGCCTCAAGACATAACGTACGCCAAACAGACGTCGATCAATATTTTATAATACACCAATAAGTTTTTGGAATCAGAAGATATTATGCTTAATAAAATCCAAAATGAAAACAAATGAATCAATATGAGAGACGAAAAAAGAAGTTTTCATGCAAAAGAAAAACTCCATAAATTGTACGATCATGTATTTTTATATGCGAGATCATGATCATCCGATTATTATGTTTTCAACTAAATTTACTGTGTAAGACCAAACCGATATGGACAATTCTTAATTTAATGAAACTGTGCGTTCATCGATTGCCAATGTACGGTATATTCAATTAGGTTAACTACATACAAATAAATTGAGGTTCTCATTATTCAGGACATCATAATTGTTATCGTTCTTTTTATATTGCTTCTACCACCTTGAAACTGACTATAAAACTTCAATTGAATCTCACCATTAAATATTAATGATGATTCATTTGTTACAATGTTACCGATGGTAGAAGTAAAAATTAAATACATGTATTGGTAATAATTGTAGTACGCCCAAACATCGAATGGCATTCATTCATCAAGTTCATATTCAATTAAATTATCAATACAACTTATTTGAATTCGCAATACATTTTATTCAGCCAAGTAAAATTCGCAATCAAATGGAGTCAAAAGATGAAGAGTCAGAGGAAAACATTACAGTGGAAAATAAATCCAACACCGCATACGAGCAGACACGTTTCCACCATTTATATCCTTTTTGGTTTATTTATTTGAATGAGTCATCGTCTCATTGTGTTATGCGTCAGCCAAGGATATAAAGCAAAAAACCAACAGAACATTCGATTTTTCCTCGACTCCTTGCTGCTTGCCATTGAGGGTAATGTACAATGGTATATGTTGAGGAGAAAGTATGACTCACGTGGAAAACACATTAACATAAAACTAGACCACAGATATTTAAAGAACATTATGTGCGGTAGATGTTTTTTTGGGTAACATAACAGAAATTACATGAAATTTTAGTTGGTTTTAGACCATCGAACTGAGTAATTATGTACCGTCTGATATCGCCCATCGGTCTACATTTTCATTTTGTTATTTTCTTTTTGTAACGTGTGCTTTATTCTAATTCTCTTTCTCTTTGTCCATTGGAATTAGGAGGATTCTGGGACGACAGCCGTCTGCCTATATGAAATTTAATATTGAACCGTCTAAATGCGCAACTGCATTCAGTGAAATTTGGAAAATAAGAAAAATTTTTATATCATTCAAATTATGTATACAACACTATAAATGTACAACAAGTGTATGCATATCAAATGTAGAATTGGGCTTCCGTGTATGTTAACCGAATCCTTGAAGCCATTTGCCCATTTAGGGTGAGGGTGGTGTCTAATAACGAAATAGACAATATGAATGAATCATGTTTTTCCCATTCAGTCGAATAATAACATAAAATCTCCATTACATTTTATATTAAATTTGCCTATTTATGTGAAACATTTCAGAACAAACAAATATAAACTCAATTTTCGCTCTCATTATGTATTCATATTTTATTGGTTTGTCTCTTATAATAAATGATTTAAATGCATGAATGGATTAAGTCGATAGAAATTCAATGCAAAAAATTGAGATTAACTTATAAGCGATTGGATTATATGACGAGTCTTGTTGTTTCAGTTAATTGTATCCATTGTATAGAGATCTCACTGATTCATTATTTTGCTAGTATATATGCTATTATTGAAACTTAATGAGTGCCTCATTTTTATATTTTAACGACTTTGGTGGAGATTAGTTGTGAATGATGTAACGATTGTTTCATTGTGAATACGCTTCAGGTAACTTTGGACTATGCGAATAGAACTATATGTACTTAAAATGAATATTAAATATTATGGCAAATAGTTCTACAGATGAATATACAGATCATTTACCCATTAAAGTGATTAATTATTTAGCAATCGATACTCGAAACTAAACGACACTCGTTACTTCGTCAATATCGAGTATGTGTTTACACATTCTGATGAGTACATTGTCATTTACATTAAAGAAAGATAAGTTTCCTAGGAATCGATAAAAATTGCAATGAATGAAACAATTTTCAGAAGAGAGCATTCAGTGAAACCTCTCTTAGTCGGACACCCATGGGAATTGTGAAACGTCCGGGAGTAAATTATATGGAATTGAATCAAAATCAGAAAACTACATCTAATGATTTTTCCGACAAAAGAAAATCTTTAGTGCTAAAAATTAGAAGAACATTAAACGCCAGTGTCGGTCTCTATGTTAGAGAATTAAAAACAGTAAAATGTATACAAATGATTCCCAAAAAACCTTACAACTTATTAATAATGTCCGGAAGTTGGGTTTTACATTATTACGAATCGTGTTTAAGAACATAATTAATCTTATTCTGAATAATAAACAATATCGTCAATTATAAAAGAAAGCTGATTAAACAATCCAAGAAGAAATAATAACATTAGATGTTCTCTGCTGTATGATACATGTTATGTATACAGTACACAATGTATTGTATCAGTTAAACACACTAAGCCTAATCGCAAGACAAGTGATATAATTTTATTTGTTTAATTATTAATTGCATGTCTCCGACGAAAATTTAATTCAATTATCAGAATTCTTAAAAACATTTTTTGGAATATGAGGTAACGCCCAAGAATGAAATCATCTACAGAAACTACAATTGCCTTACATTACCGTATTATCAACACAATACACATTCGATTGAATTAAAATCATTGCTGACGATGATCAACCAAGTTTAACTAAATAAACATTATCCATACAAAAGGAGAATTATAAAATTTATTGAAATGTACTGATTACCCTAAATTAGATATACAATTCATAATTTAATATTCTATAGTTGGGAATACATGATTGTTTAAACATAAAATTAATCATTACTATGCTGGCCTCTTGGTTTCGATTACAATACCAACTGCTCAAATCAACAATATAAAATGTATATTGAATTCAATAAGAAATTAACACTAATCCATGCTGTGTTTATGTGAAAATAAATGTTTAATGCTGTTATGAATGAAATTTATTTTCAAATTTCTTCATGAATTCTTTTTATTTTTTGGGGATATCGTGAGTATTGGATTTTTTTTTGTTTTAATCAAGAAAATCGGTGGGAAGTCCATTGTATAGAATACAAATCTACCGTTGCATTTCTCAATTTGAGTATTCAATAATTGTATAAGTTACCATCCACTGTTAATGAATTTTCACTTCACATTTCAATTAAGTTGCCGACCGTTTAAAAGAAAAACATAACATCACCAATACTGTAGTCGATCTCTAAGATCATGGAATTGTTTATAGTCAACTTACAGGAAACCACTTTGTTGTGATAGATCTTGATAAAGGACACATTGTATTCTGAATGTTGACATTAAGAAAACATCACAGAGTCACCACATACTTTGCTATAAATGTGACCATAATCAGTGTATTTATTACGGTAACTGATCGATTCTAATTTAGTTATCAGATCTCTAATCCCTTCGATGTCATGGTATCGAAGAACGTGTGACAATATTATCTAAATCCTATCCTTACGTCTTTCAAATTCCTCATTAAATATTAAATCATTTTTCACTACTAATTAAAAACAAGAGTGATAAGCCAGTGCAAATATAAATAGACAGACCATTGCAGAAAGTATTTTATTTAATTTTCACCAACTCATTGATTCCAGCACGTAGACATTCACAAATATCGATGGAATTGTGCTAATAGAAAATTACCAAATGATTCTAATTATACAAAAAACTTATTTATGTTTTATAATTCTGATGGTTGTGTATGATAAAAAGTAAAAGAGTAATTTTCTTTACCATCACATAACCAAACGGTTTTTATCGTTCTAACCAAATGATTCCGATCACATTCAACTGAACCGATGAACATAGTGCCATACCCATAGAGTGGATCAGTGCGTATTCTGCCCTCAAACAGTTTAGTTCAGTTCTTGTAATCGTCTGTATAACAAATTTTGTTTTTTTGTTTTCCAATTCACTTTATTTCTTCAGTTCATTGTTCATTGAAATTGCATCGTTAACAAGTAATTTAGAAAATTCATAATACAGTGATTTATTATTTCTAATTAATTTTGTTCCGAAAATATTAAATTAATTGGTTTCATATTTTGATTTTATTTTTCGTTATTATTTGGAATCATCAGAATGAGAGAAATTGTACATCTTCAAGCCGGACAATGTGGCAACCAAATTGGTGCAAAGGTAAAAAGGAACTTTAATAAATTATTGTAATTTAATAAATTCTATCGACTTGTGGTTAAATGGATACCAATTAGGAACGTGTGAAGCACTTTAAATATCCGCAGGATTTTAAATTATTATGTTCTAAGTTTACAAATAACCGGCTGCTTGCAATATTGTTCACCATATCAGTTACATTGAAAGTTAATCATTACAGAGGAAATTTGATATCGCCTAAACGATTCTCAGTAAATTAAAAATATTATATTGTTGGATTGCTCATATAGAAACAAATGAATACTTACACATAATGAATATATTCCGGAAGTTGATGACGAATTGTCTGTATTTGATAAACACTATCATTATGATTTGATGTTATACGAATTCTTTTTTATTCAAACCAAGTCGTAAACGAAGAGTTTTTTATTGTCAATCGATTCATTACTTATATGAAATATGAATTACTTTGAAGTTCAAGAACACTCCGTTGGTTGTGTATTCGGTCACTGCAAAATGAGATTCATGGAAATTTTATTATTATAATGTGTATTCCGAATACTTACTCAGTTTAATTTTATATCTTAAGTCTCATATATCGTATGCGTTTATAAAAAATAAATTAAAGAAAAAGGTACAGTGATTGTTAAGTAAATTCAGAGAAAAATTATGTGGTACACAAAGAGACCACACAATTTTATTTAATTTAAGAAAGATTTAATTCGCGTGTTGATAACGCAATAAAACAAAGAATTCATCATCTTCTCACTACAACGGCATCCGTTTACTGTACATTTATAAACTTATTTTTTTTTGGCATATTCGTGACTCTGTTTTATCCGAATTATTTTTCATCAACCTTTCTCTAATTGTGTACAGTAGTTTGTGTTTCATTATCTCTATTTCGAGGGGACTGGACTTATTTCTATTCCATGGAACACGTTGAATGACATAAAAAAATTATGAGAGTGCTAATTACAGATTGTGGGATCAAGATAAATGAATTTTGGTAGAAATTCTTTCAGTTTTTTAAAATAAATGTCGATTTTATGTGTTCACGTTGTCTGTACTAGATACTAGAAAATACATTTGATGTGCACCGTTTAAACCAAACCTGGCGTCAATATACCGGTTGTTTCGATCCAAATGGATATTATTTTAATAACAGAGATTTAGTTCCGGTCAAAGAGTTAAAGAAAATTATTATGAATATTAGTCAAATAGCTAAATGGTAACTGACACTCTTTTCTAAAGTTATTAAACGAATTTGATTTTCTTATTCACAAAAAAAAAAATAAAATAAAATTTAATGACTTAGTTAGATGGTAATTTCATTTCTATGGTCTAAATAGTATTACTGCTCTTATGCTGATTAAAGAAAAAATTAATAATAAAAACTCATGTTACCATCAAATCCGAAAATCATAATTAATTTTTCCAGTTTGTTACGCTTCAAATCCATTGATCGTCTTAGAATTGATATAATTGATGGTTCGATATTCGTTTAGTTAAATATACTTACATTGTTCGTATTTAATGAGAAGTAATATAGACAAAATAGCTATTATGTTTGTTTAATTCATTATTATTAATCCATAAATATAAATTCTACAAGTCAATATCATATCGTTCATTCTGATATTGTTCATAATTCTGTTAAGTTCAACGAGACTAAAACAATAAGAAAACTTTAAACGAAAAGAATCAATTTAAACGTTCCAGTTGAATAAGTCACCCATTAAATTTGGCTCCAATGCAAATTAAAATTGTCTCATTTATTTTGTTGCCATTTTTATCTAAATTTTTTCGTCGAATTTAAAACGATTTTTTGATGTCTCCTGCATTCAATCGAGATTAATTTCGAATTATAAGTGTTTTGGAGTTCATGGAAACTACTTAGCTAATTTCAAATGAAACAGAAATATGTTTCATGCTTTTCAATATAAAAATTATAGTCATGAGTTTAATCGTTTTGGTACTTACGAAAATATGGAAAAAATTTTCAAAATGCAAAAATAGAAATAATCTTCAGTTACAAATATTACACAAGAAGAACATGGAATGATTTTTATATAAGAAATAAGTATTTTCTTAAATTGCATGACTGCACATATTGGATGTTATCTTTTATGTATGTTTTATAAATTTTCTTTTTGGTTGTAAATTTACTCCAGACAGCAAAGAACTTCTTGTTGTACATATTATATTACTCATTTCACAATTCCAACATTTAAGATGAAAATTATTTAAAAAAATCTATGAAATTATTTTTAGAACAATTTTTGTTTCGCTGATATTTTAAACGGCAATGAAAGAATCTGAAGGAATATATAAATATATACTTATAACATAAAACACTTAAAGGAAAGAAGAAATAACATGAAATGAAAATTGTTTTTTTTTTCTCTCCCATTTCAACAAAAAAACGAAATTTTAACAAGAATTTATGTGCCACATCACCTAATACTGTTACGTATAATTCGTGGCGAATGACAATGTGTGCCCTTAGAAATTCATTAAGAAAGCCGGGCCTCGTCTCCATTACCCATGAATCACTGAGGTGGCTATTCCAATTGTTCATAACTTTCCAGAGATTCTAATAATATGGTTAGAGTGACTCTCAATATATCTCAACGAATTTATCTTGTACAGTGAAAAGAGAAAACTGAAAATCTACAATGTGCAACGGATAATTAATTTCTTAGAGGCGTTAGAGAACTAAAGCACATCATTTTATGTTCTTAAAATGTAATTTTCATCATCATATTACCATAAGAAAAACGGTATGGTGAGAGGTTACTTTCCTATTAAAAGATGTGTCAACCTCTCCCGCAATTTAAAATAGATACAGATATTTGAATTCATGAAAACATCTACCAAATGAGACACTGAAATTCACTGAAATTTATACCAATTCTTTGTGTTTGCATTTCATCATTCAAACATTGATATTTTTAACTTCTAAAATGATTCCTCCATTGGATTGGATTTGAAATGAGGAATGGAAAACTTGGTGGTCAATAAAGAAATAAGAAGAACCAAATTAATAATATTTCTCACCTGATCCTGGGTTTAATTCAGTGTTAATCGAACTAATTTTTATTTATAATATTTTCAGTTCTGGGAAATAATTTCCGAAGAGCATGGTATTGATGCAACTGGCACCTATAATGGTGATAGTGATTTACAATTGGAACGAGTCAGTGTTTACTACAATGAAGCTTCTGGTAAGTTTTGGTATTCATTTAAGTAATTGACTATCTTATTTTATCTGTTTTTAAATAAAATAGTCTTTGCGGTGAAGATATAATTTCAATTTCAATATTTACTTAACTATGGCTGGGCTATAAATGTTTATAACTGACGATATGTGAATGTGACTAGTGTTTTATCGTAAATAAGAAATGAATCCTAATGCTAAGTTAGTTGTATTTTAATTACGCCAATATAAAAAAAAAATGGATTAAATAAACATAACATATGGATACATGTGGTGATAGTTAACGGTCAGTAAATATTTTAATGAAAACATTGAACTCGTAGCATAAGCATTAAACATTTTGCCATCGGTAATGGAAATCGATTGTTAAATGGTAGCGTTATCCATATTAGAATGATTGTAATATTATGCGATTAACTGAGTCAAGTCATTCATTTAATTCACATAAATTCGACGTTGCATTACTTGATTTTGATTGTTTTATTTCTTGGTTTTTCATATTATTATTTGTTGATCAAATTTAATTACGTATTCATTGAATTAATTAAAATTCCATTGATGATTGATTTTAAGAACGGAAATTATATTATTAGTTATTCATACATAGAGTTACCATAACTAGATATTCTTGCGAAAAAGAAAATACGAACATCTTATGAATAAATGATAGTAATTACTAATTAGCAATTGTCTCATTTATTATATTTTTTAATTTGACCATTGATTGTTTAACATTTTTATTCTATGAACCGTTAATTTTAACATGTTTTGTTCAATCAATGACAGCCGTTACGCATACATCAGGTGGAAAATATGTGCCACGTGCTATTTTACTTGATCTTGAACCGGGAACTATGGAATCGGTAAGATCTGGCCCATATGGACGTCTATTCCGACCAGATAATTTCGTATTTGGACAATCTGGTGCTGGTAATAATTGGGCCAAGGGTCATTATACCGAAGGTGCTGAGCTAGTAGATGCTGTACTCGATGTTGTTCGTAAGGAGTGTGAGAATTGTGATTGCCTTCAGGTATGATTCTATTAAGTGAATAACTACAGTAAAATTAATCCAACAATTTCTTCTTAGGGATTCCAATTGACTCACTCATTGGGAGGTGGAACTGGATCTGGTATGGGAACATTACTAATTTCAAAAATTCGTGAAGAATATCCCGATAGAATCATGAATACATACTCAGTTGTACCGTCACCAAAAGTATCTGATACAGTTGTTGAACCATACAATGCTACTCTCTCCATCCATCAATTGGTTGAGAATACCGATGAAACCTACTGTATAGACAATGAAGCACTCTATGACATTTGCTTCAGAACATTAAAGGTAAATTGAATTTTAATGTTATTAAATGAGATGTAAAGGTATAATTGATATTATTTGTTTTAGGTTTCAAATCCAACATATGGTGATTTGAATCATTTAGTGTCTTTAACAATGTCTGGTGTGACTACCTGCCTCCGTTTCCCTGGTCAGTTGAATGCTGATCTCCGTAAGTTGGCTGTTAACATGGTACCCTTCCCACGTCTTCACTTCTTCATGCCAGGATTCGCTCCACTTACATCAAGAGGCTCACAACAGTATCGCGCTCTTACAGTACCAGAACTCACTCAACAAATGTTCGATGCCAAGAACATGATGGCTGCATGTGATCCACGACATGGTCGTTACTTAACAGTAGCTGCTGTGTTCCGTGGACGAATGTCCATGAAAGAGGTGGATGAACAAATGCTTGCAGTGCAAAACAAGAACAGTAGTTATTTCGTTGAATGGATTCCCAACAATGTGAAGACAGCTGTTTGCGATATCCCACCAAAGGGATTGAAGATGTCATCCACATTTATTGGAAACACCACAGCCATTCAAGTAATTTACTACTGAATATTTCATTTAATGAGATTTATTAATTTACGATTTAATTTCAGGAATTATTCAAGAGAATTTCTGAACAATTCTCAGCCATGTTCCGGCGAAAGGCTTTCTTGCATTGGTACACTGGCGAGGGTATGGACGAGATGGAATTCACGGAAGCTGAAAGCAATATGAATGACTTGGTATCTGAATATCAACAATATCAAGAAGCAACAGCCGATGATGAATACGAGAATGAAGAAGTCGCTGATGAGATGGAAGGCGAATGCATTTAATTGGGATCAACATGATAACTAGTGTTTAAAATTAATAATTAAAAATCAAATTAAATTTATTAATTTTTGTGTGAGTTTGTAATTTATGATTTTATACCCAAATCAATAGGTATATATTAAGTAACACATTAATATATAATTCACAAAAATCCATCATAATTCACCAATTTTCATTAATTCAACTTATCATAATCTACATTCATTAAATTTTATATATTTTTATATAATCATATAATACTATGTATCATCAATTTATTCATACGGTGTCACCAAAAGTAAGTTATAACATTATGATGTGAAATATGTACGTGTTGTTCCAAATATAAAATTAATTTTTTTTTCCAATTTATGGATGTCATTATTTGAAATGAATTTTCCCAACTTTGTTCATACTCATTTTGACTCAAATGCAGGATGGTATAGAATTATTAATTGTCCGTTAATTTGGTATGATTTCACTCACGGAAAATTTGATTTATTCGATGAACAGTGCATTCTGATGGGAATTTATATTGACGCTTGACGAAACAAGCAAGGCCAGTTCCACAAGGGGGCAACACATTATTATAATTTAGTTCGTGTGGCGTACACTAAAACCTATATGATACGATTATGAGTAAACTGTACTACTAAATGTGTAATGAATACGAATTTTTTTATCAAAAACTAAATTAGATAATTTATCTAAAAATTTTTCAAGTTATAATAACAATAATTTGTACTGTTTGCATAATCTATTTATCGAAAGTAATGAGACTTTTCTAAATAGTACTTTGAAATGTAATATTGCCCAATGATTTCATGATATCGTCGACAACAAATATTAGAGGTTATATGCAATTGTACACGAGTTTCCTTGAATAAAATACACATTGTGTATAAAATATAAGTTTCCATACGAAAGTCGGAGTCAAATCGTGTGTCGGGAAGAAGAAATTTGTGTTTTTAAAATTGGTTGGTTGGAAAAATCTCTTTTCTCTTTTTTTCCTTTTTCCTTTCATTTTTTACCGTGTAATTAATTAATTACGATTCAGTTTTGTTAATTGCTATTGTAACGACACGGCATTAGATATAAATTAGTATTGCAAGCTAACCAAACATTGAATTGAATCAAATAGATTTTATTGTTTTGACGGCATCTTTTTGACTGCGTGTTTAACACGCAGATAGAAAAATGCTTGCTCCTGGATTGTTTTGTGCCTCATCTCGTCTGTTAATTATCATTAAAGGAACTGAAATTACATATTCTAAATAATGTTAAAGACGATGGATGCACATTACGCCAATATAATCGGCTTTTCAGTGTTCCAATCCCAAATGAATTGATTCTGATAAAAACTAACACTGTCTCACGATAACTAACTGCATTGTTACACTTTTATCACAATCAGTTTAATACGTTCTGTTTTTTTTTGTTCCCATCATCAATTGCTGCTACTGTTGTGTGATATCATTTAACTGATTCTCAATTTAATTTTTAGGTTGTCTCGAATGTAACCAATTTCGAATGTGTAGAATAAATGTCCAGAGTGTGGCTGTAATCAGAGTACATAAACAGACAATTGAGGGTGTTTAACCCACTGTGAACCGATAAGCGAGAGAAGAAATCAAGGACACGTGAAAATCTTAAGAAACTATGAACAATATTGGCTGAAACAGCACAACAATTTTAAAAATTTATAACCACTTAATCTGTCTCGAATTATGAGTTTGTGATCATCAAATTTATGTTGATTTTAATTCTAATTTTTCTTAATCCGCGTATATAAGTTTTATTTTTGTTTTCAATATACTAGTTTAATTTTCTTATCGGTTTAAATCGCATCACTAAAGAATTTGTTGAGTGCTAGTAAATGAGAGATATTTGATATTGGTGTTACTAACAAAGTGTTCCATCTCTTTATAATTCTTAACTAAAGTCGTTTTGCCTGTGATAAGTGTTATCCCTTAACGTTACAGAAGCAGCGACCCTAATTATTGAATATCAATTTTAATTTTAACAAAAAAGAAAAATCGAGAAACCAAACGATATAAACGAAAACAATTCTGTTTTAAAATAAAACAACAAGATACAAGATTCATCAACGACTTTATAAATTGTACTGTAATTAAAAGTAGCTCCAAGATAAAACAAAACAATGGCGAACGGAAGATCGCAATGGTCGGCAGACTTTAATCCTGTTGAAATGCGAAGACCTATGTTACCCGGTCCACCTGGTAAGTTTATTTTATTTCTTGAAATTTATTATTTGTATTAGATAAGACTCTATAGTATCATTCTCATAGAGTGAATGTTGCTAGAACTGTTTAATCGTTGTTTTATGTTGATTATTCTATTTCTCTTCGGTTCGATTTAAGAACACTGTACAGAAGACCGGTTCTAAGATATAAACAAAAAAGAATCATAAAATATCAGGTGAAAAATCTCGTTAAAAGAACCAGTCCCTTTTGCTATATTATTATTTTATGTCGTAAAACAGCTATTAACGTTTCAAATGAATTTAATTCGTACAAATCCATTTCTATTGATAGCAAAGGATAATGATAAATTTTAATGGTCAATTGATATCTATGATATTATTTTGAATTCAATTATTTTTTGTTCCGTATTAGTAGACAATTTCAATTGAGTTAAGAACAGTTATAGGCAAATGTTAGTGCATTAGATTGATTCTTCCACCAAGAAAGTACAATGAAAAATTGGTAAAAGTGAACGGTATTTCGAGCTCAATATACCAGACTCAACCATTGGTTGAAGTTTTTATATAAAAGAGTGGATTTCACAATCAAATTCGCTTTGATTGTATCATAATATATTTTTACACAGAAGATTGTTATTCTACTTGTCGTTGAGCGAAGCCAACTGTGCATTTTTTTCATAGTGAATATAATTTCTTTTAATTCTTTTGCATATATCTTTTGAATCACGTTTGATTCAACTAATTAATTAAAGGTAAAATTAAAATCAGTTTCACTTAAACTAAAGTCATTTGAATATATTTAAGTTTAAATTAATTTTATCTATAATTTACTTATTAGAAAATGGCAAACAAAAAGCACTGATTTGAAGTGAAAATGTCGATCACATTATTTTGAACTTGAAATTGTAGTGATTTTCTAAAAATTTCTTATTTTCTTGGGCCCCGTATTTGTCTTCAAAATTTTCGTATAATAAATTCTTTTCTAATTATCTGTTCTTTTACTTTGTACCAGTGTTCGGAAATAAATTCATTTTATAATTTTTAACTTTGCATGTTAACAAGTATTCTGGTATCGTTTAACGTAATTGTAGTAACAATATGGAATAGTGGAGTTTGGTTAAACAAAAAAAAAAATTTTTTTTTTTTTAATAATTTTTGTGTTAATCAAAGAACGTTATTTGATTTTTGTTTTATTACAATTTATTAGAAAATTGAACAATACAATTTGATTTAATCATTAGAAGCCGTTTTAGTATTGAGTGCAATTGAATTAATATTTAGTTAATTCGTTTTTATATGACAAAACTAGCACCTAATTCTGGATTCGCCTTTCGTGTGGACGCACCAGAATTCGTACCGAAGAATAAGCAGCCGCTTGGTGGGCATATGCACGGTGTTGGTGATTTTAGGCATCCACAAATGAATCAACAACATCCAATTCATGTGATGGGGCCAGGCGCTCCACCTATGATGCAGCCTCAATATAATCCGCAACCTCAGTACGGTCAAATGCCGGGTTATCAACAACCACCGCCAAATAATTCACCCTACTATGCAATGCGTATGGCGATACAGCCTATTATTCGTACGAATTCTGTGCAAAATAGATTAAACTATGCTCAACAACAACAGCAGCAACAGCAACTCCATCAACAACAGATACATCAGCAGCAGATGCAATTGGCCCAACAACATCCACAACCACAAATCCCAGTTCAATTGCAACAGAATCCCTATCCAAATATGGGATCCAGCGGAATGAATTGTAATGATCGTGTGGCTTCATATGAAAATTTCGATGATGGCAGTGGTTCAGCTGGTGTTGATGAATCTACAGTAAGTAATTTAAATTTTAAACACGTATTTTTATTATGACAACACGTATTCTATTTGAAATTGAACAGAATGATGCAGAGTTACATGCTTTAAATTATCTTCTCGAAATTGTTGAGAAGGTGAACAAGGAGCCAGGACAATATGAGAGTGTCCAAAAGGAATTGACCGGAATATTTATAGAGTTTGCACAGAATAACTTTGTAATGAGTAATGCTGTAGAAATAGTATTTGAACAGGTAAAATATATATCATAATGTTGAAATCATCTATTTATAATCGTATGTGATAAAAATAATTTTTGTTATTCATTCTTTTGTTATTATAGTCTATCAGGGAACAGAATTTTCGTTACATGGGCGCAAAAATTTGTCGTCTTCTTGATAGTATTGATCCGTCACCGAGCAGTGTATTTCGTAATTTGTTATGTTACAAAATGGATTATCAGCAAAAGGAACTCTTTCAATTTATGGCGAATGAGTCCCATAAAGTTCGTGGTACAGCACTATTTTTAGCTGAACTTTACATTCAATTGCAAAATGTAAATAGAGAAATGATACTTTGCTATGATCATTATATCGGTAGACAATATATAATATTACATTTAAATATTTGTTTTAGGATGGTTCACGTTTGGTATCAATCGCGGAACATATTTTGGGCACACTAAATTTATTATTGGAACGAAAAACACCAGAGAATGTAAAGTGTGTGTGTCAATGCTTGAAACTGTGTGGCTATGAACTTGAAGTAGATTGTCCATCGGAAACGGCTGATGTGTTAGCAAGTCTTGAGAATGTTACTGAAATGGATAATTCGACTAACAAGTTGCTGCAATCAGTACTTGATCTCCGTAACAATCGATGGGGACGTAGTGAACAGCTCGGTAAAGATAAATAGCATTAGTTTATATTTCGATCATATAAATAACGTTTCAAACATTGTAGCGATTAAAGGTGAAATAAATTCGATTGGGAAGATGCCTGTTGAGATTCATGATGGACCAGTGTTCTACGGACCAGATGGTCAAATCATGACTGAAGAAGAGAACACATTCCTCCTGTCGAATATAAAAACCTATGACAAACCTTATGATGATTTCGGAGAGTAAGTTCCAGTTTAATAAGTCTATTTACATAATATTAACTGCCTTATTTTAAATTAACAGTGAAGATCCAGATGAGTTGGTTGAACCGGATTCAGAAATGACTCCAGAAATTCAGCAAGCATTCAAAGACTTTGTAAAAATTGGCAAGAAGTAAATAAATTGGAAAGGAAATATTATTGAAGCCTCTCTCTATAATTATCGCATTGGTGAATAGTTTTTCGTTATTTGAATGATGGAGTAAATATAAATGTTAAAGAAAAATTATCCAGTCATCGGAGACAACAGAATAACAGCATCTATAATATCTAAGGATTTAAAGGAAACTTAAGTTGTACTAGATAAAATCTATTTTCATTTCCATACATTGAGCCAATCAGTTGTTAATTGTAATTACAAAATTAATAGTTTATACATTTAGAAAGAAAATGAAATTTTACATTTTTTCTTTATTGAAATCTTATGTAACAAATATTATCATACTTTAGATAATCAAATTACAATTTGCAACAGTGTCTTGAGTTGACAAAGTTGAATTCCAATTACTACTTCAGTTGAAATCTCTTGTACTGTAACAAACAATTTTTACGTTAATCAATCAACATACTTACAGCCGTTTATAACACATTAATCATTCGTTATTTTTGTAGAAATATCAATTAGTATTAGCATTTATAATTTACAGCATCACAATATGAATAAAATAAAAGTTAATGAAAAATGGAATTGGTACATCCCTTATTCGTGTTGCATATGTCGCGGCAATACTACTGGTTGGACTGTTGAATTACCGATAATTCATAAATAAGAAAACGTTTTTATTACATGTGAGGAATTGTTTTTTGTCTTTATTAAATTATATAAGTTTCATTTATGTTATTTGGCTAAAATATAAAACAGAAACATAGCTTATGAAAAAGAATCTGATTGTGACAATCGGACAGGCGTACAGCAATCAGTAGAGGACTTTTTAGTTACAGTTGGAGCAGCATTGGACAAATGTTGAAGTAAATGATAAGATGTGAAATTTGTTTGTGTGTTAATTCACGCCTGATTAATACTAATCTCATCGTTCTTCACAGACTAATAACGTCTTTACATACATAATTCCTAATTATGATAAATCAATTAAAATAATTCAATTTCTATCATCTAATTTTATCTAATCATAACTAATTTTTTAAGTCACTTGGCTGCGTACTACCAGAATGTTCGGGACTGTGTCTCTGTTTCTTTCGTTTCTTTTCCTTTTTTCGTTTTTTGTGTTCCTTGCCACCGTCCTCGTGTCTCTTCTGTTTTTTATGTTTCTTTTCGTGTGTATCAGAATTCGGATCAACAAACGATGTTTCGGCTAACACTGAACCCTCTTTATGCTTATGCTTTTTGTGTTTATTTTTATGCTTCCGTGGTGCTGCGTTCAAGTATCGATATTGCTCAGGTAACTAAAAATTGTAAATAATAATTTAATTGTTGAGCATTCATCTGTTATGAGAAAGTTATTAGTGCGATTGCTTACTGGTCCAGGATGTAAACGGAAACCAGCTAACTGTGCAGCCGATAAAGAATGTAATTCTTTCCCACCTATAGGTGGTTTATCAATCACACTTCGTAATGAACTATTATCCTAAAATGATATTTTAAAAATTTAATTGAAGTGACGATACTTCATGGCCTTGAAGTAATTTTATTCTTACCGATTGAGCTGGCTCATCAATTACTCCAGGTAAATTTGGTAGAAACGAAGATAACTGTTCTTTTAATTTCTTACCACTAATTTTGCTATATGCATGTTCTAACCCATAATAGGCCATTAAATTAGTTGCTCCCGTTAAATCACTTTCACCTAAAAGTGGTAAAGTAATAAAAAGATGTAATACCTCACTGAGTTACTTATCTGTTAGGCTAAACAAGTGTAGAAAACAAAAAGTAATGTCTCTAACTCACCAGGAGGCTCTCTGACCAGATAGAAGGGTCCACTTTGAACTATTGATGGGTTTTTCCCCAATGAGATTGTCGTTTTTAATGTACCAGACGAATCCTGTCGTGACACAACTGGAGATCGGCCACCTCTTGGTGATGATTTAGGTGAATATGATTCTTTACGGATTTGATCATTTGGCATCATACTTCCGTAATTAATCATTCTGTCTTATTGCCTAATGGAATATCGCGTCCAAAAACACCTTAAGCACTCTATTTGATTAGTCCTAGTCACTTAAATAATTGCCTGAAACCTAATCGGAGTTACAAAAAGTAGCCTACTTGGTCATTCGATGCCAATTTCTTCGGCCATAAGCAAGTTACTTTTAAGTGAAGCTTCCACTCTGTCGCCCCAGTGGGTGTTCCCTACTTGTTTCGATCGGTGAGGATTATTTACCGAATCCCCACGAAACTGAGGATCTCGAGAATCCTGTAACAGAAACTCCGGGAAGTTCCAAAAACGGGTTCTTAGAAAGCAAGTACGTAATGCACCAAATAATAAAGTCCGACTGTTTTGAGATAATCTAGTTCAGAAAAATGTTGACAGACTTGGTTGACAGCCCATGTAAATTTTGACAACGCAACGCCAAGCGCGGGAATCTACTCTTGATTTGAACAATGAGTGCGACAAATCTATATTATTTATTAGAACTTTACTAATTTGTTCAGCCACTTTTGCTTTAGATTTATTTAATTTTGATTTCAACTATTTGCTTTAATTTCATACAGTAACAGTAAATTCTATCCATTTGCTTTTCTTTAATAAATTTCAATACTATTTACAATTTATACAATCTACATGAAAATAAATGACAGCCTCGATATTTGTATCTAACGATATATTCTGTTGATTTGAGTAATCTTCCTCACCACTTTCATTACATTTCCTTCAGTTATTTTGAAATAGGAACATTTGTTTCTTTATAAAAGATTTTTGTTGTTCAGTTTTACATTGAGCGTAACAAGAGAGCAATTGGTCTAGCATTTTCCGATTCTGGGCTTCTGTGCAATATGTAGAACAAACAATAGATATCTAAAATTAACAACAAAAATGTTTGATCTAATATCTCAGTTGGGATCAAAAAATGTAACAAACCCTGTGTAGGTAATGAGTCATGGCACGCCAGCGTACAAAGCCACCATTTTTTGGTTCCATCTTACAAATACGAACAATTATTCGCATAACGTTATCCCAATCACCGAGTTGGATACACTTGTGTGCCATTTCCATGCATTTTGAAATACCAACATGAGATCTTACTCTGGCCACGGATCTCTGATGCTTCAAATTGCTTAAGGTAGGCACTGTAGGACGCATGGTATCACAGGGACAGTTTAAACGTTTGCATTCTTCGATTGGTTCGTTGAGAACTCGCAATGCTGCTTCGAACTTACTTTTCGGTATCACATAATTAGCCACTGAAAGTAAACCACAATTATTTATACTTCAGTTATGTTTAAGATTATTAAGTTTGTTACCAATCTCTTCCTCCAGTTCCTTTTTCTTATTCCTCTTTTTCTTTCGCGATTTGGGTTCTGGTTTGATTGTAATTGTCTCGACCTTCTTCTCATTGACATCGCTGGATGTAGTTGACTGATCTGGTTTATAATCTGAATCAGACGACTCACTTGTAAGATCTGCTAGATTTACTGATGCGCTTAGTTCCGAACTATCGTCACTGTCGCAAAATTTCTTCCTATTCATAACTGTGCAACTTTTAAATTTTAAAAATCTGATTCATTAGAAACGACAACCACTTGAAATTTAATTCAATAACTTCTTCGTTCGAGATTACTATTGCTAGTTGTTATTTTGCTGAAAGTTGGGTTATGTTCAATCAAAACAGAAACATAGTATTGTTTTGCTGCACATGATACAATTATAAATGGTAAAATTTTGTTCCTGGCATATGCGTGTGATTAAAAGTCGGATCCATTATTTCGGATATCCTCAAAGTGATATAAATTACAGAATTAGCGTGTGTCAAGTTACATGATTCAAGTAGTTGCGAGATGCCTCCGAAAAAGTTACAACTCAATGGGAAGACGGGTAAACATAAAGTGATTCAGGGACTCAATAAATCTGTGAATATCGATGCAGCAGGTAATGAAGCTGCACAGGATTCCGTCATAGATCAATTCAGCATAGAGCTATGTTGGTGTGTCCAACAGTTGGAGGAATCGCTTTCCTCGGGGAAGTTAAATCCAAGGCAAAGTAAGAATATCGCAATGCTTTGATACAGTTATTGGAACTATAATTTTACAATATTCGTTTTAGCCCAAGAGACGGAGAAGATACATAAGATTCTAGTTAGCAACAATCAACCAGTAATTAAGAAACGACAAGTTATGCGTACAACATTTGGTGACTACCGATCAAAAATGGCACAGGAGGCAAAGAAATTGAACCTGAGTAAGTTCTCAACATTTAGCAATAACCAGACTGATATTAATTTAAATTTAAATTCTAGTGACAAAGAAAATGAAGTTCTCGGAAGTAGCTCCAAACACCAAGTCACATTTCATAAAGAAAGCAGCAATTTACAATTTAGATAGTGATTTTAAATTTAATTTTCCTGTTAAAGAAGTCGAAAATATGAGTCTGGAGGACGGTAAAGAGAACGAAATCAACGAGCCACAATCAATACCAGTCTCTGAGGTCACTAAAGTGAACAGATTCGAACCAACAAACAATGAATTTAGATTTAATTTTATCGTAGAAGAAAGTAAATAAATGAACGTACTAAAATTAAAAATGGCTTAATTTTATTTGAATAGTAACTAAACAAAAATTATTCCACGCATTTTTAAAGGATCTATAATGATTAATATCGATTTAAAAAAAAAAGTTATCATGTTAAACATAATGAAAATATTGACCGTGGTATACTGCACATTTAAGCACTTCCTTTTTTCTTAGCTTCCCTTTCTAAAACGATAAAACGAATATTATTTCAATATTCTGTATAGCCATAGCGTAAGAATTAATTACCTTTCTTTTCTGCTTCACGTCGTGCTGCTGCCTCTGCTCGGTGCTGTTTAATTATTGCTAATCGTGCTAAGTCAGCTCTAGCTTGATCCGTTTTACCTTCGGCATGCATTTTTTGATAGTGGGCTTGGGCACGCTGTTTCTCGATTTCTTCACGTTCCCTGCGAGATAATTCAGGACCAGCTGATTTAGAGGAAGCACCTTCAGCAGCAACACCAACATTTGTTACTTTTTGTGCTACCTTTTTCTGAACCCTATTTGGATTTTCTATTTCGATTAATCCAGATACACCTTTCGATTTTTGGTTTTCATCATCTGAGTCCTCTGAACCGGAATTGGATCCATCTTCATCTGAAGTTTCATCATCATCATCCTCTTTGTCCCTATATCTGAAAGTAGAGATGATGCATTAGACGTTTTACTAAATCAATTGAAACACAATGAAATCTAGGTACACTTACTGTTGTTGACTTTTCTTTTTACGCTCTTCTTCTAATTCTTCGGGACTAGTGAAGTGACGGCTACGTCCTTTGTGATTCACGTATTTACCTTTGAAATAGAAACGAATAATTATAGCAATATTGTTGATCTTGGGAAAGGACCATGTGGCACAATAGTTTGACTCGATGAGAGCCAAAAGTGTAGCTGGGTGAATACTTACCACGGGGCATTTTATTAATAAGCTATTCAAATATTTCTATATTCAATTAATTAGTTAACAGCCTATCGCACAGTTATCGCGCCTATGTATTAACAAACTCACGTTTTCACAGTTGTAAATAAAATAATAAGCAAAGACAGGTGAAATACCAAAATTTCCTTCTTTCTCTCTTTCTTTATTTTGATTACAAACACCGTAAAAATTATATCATGCACCGTATGTAAGGCCATGTGTCATTTGCTTCAATCACAACTTGGTACACATCTGGTAACATGGCAATGCATCCGTCAGCCTAATCGACAAAACGTGGTTAGGAGTGTGTCTTTACGAATCGAACGTTTTCGGCTTTCAGCAGTATCACTCAAAATTTTACTCGGCAATCGGATTTAACATTTTTCATATACTTGTTCATTCATAAATTCGAATCATTGTGTAATTCACTTTTTTGAAGTACCTCTACACATATAAATAAAATCAACTTGTCGAAATTATGGTAGTTGTACTTTAGATTCCAAAAAGAGCAAATCATAATATTGCTTTAACAATAATTTAGAATTTATTTAATTTGGTAAGTTACAGTTTACTACATTCATCATTACCGGAAATTCTAATAGATTTTGAAAAATGTTTGGAACTTAACAGATAGTTTTAATTTTAAATGACTTGTATTTATGTTAAATTAATAGTTCCATTGTATAGTGATACCGATTAAAAATATGTTGTGCAACAATTACTTTGAATATTGTTCTTAAAAACTTACAGATTATTGTAACTCTTAAATGCTTATGATTTGTGACTAATTTGTTATCTTTTACTTGAAAAACTTTCAGATAATTACGAGCGCATACATATCAAGTCAATAATTCAGTATGACTATCAAATTCTATTATGCAAAATTTTCACCTCCATGTCGGGCTGTTCAATTAACTGCCGCTGCTTTAGGCCTAAAATTGGAACTGATTGATACCGATTTGAGAAATGGGGCCCATCTAACTCCCGAATACTTAAAGGTAGCTAGTTAAGAGAAACATCAATTGTAGATAACATATTTATATTCAGTATATATTCATTCGTTTAATCATAGATGAATCCACAACATACAATTCCAACACTAGTCGATGAAGACGGATTTGCGATTTGGGAATCCAGAGCAATCATCTTCTATTTAGCTGAAAAATATGGAAACGGAAAATTGATTCCAACCGACATTAAGGGTCGTGCTACCTTAGTCCAACGTCTTCATTTCGATTATTTATTGTACGTTTGTTTTGCCGACTACTATTTTCCAATATATATGAAGAAACAACAAGGTGATGAAGAGAAATTACAGAAGTTTGAGAAGAATTTGGATATCCTTAACACATTCTTAGGCATTAATAAATATTTCGCTGGTGAGCAATTCACCATTGCTGATTGTGCTTTGATTGCCGTTATTTCAACATTCGAAGCAGTAAATCAAAGTATTGAAAAGTATCCAAATATTACTCGTTGGTATAATTTAATGAAAAAGGAAGCCCCTGGAATGGATATCAACGCTGAAGGGGTTGAAGGACTCAAAAAATTTTTCGCTAATAACAAGTAATGATTTTGATAATTGACAATGTAAATTAATCAATTTGTGTACATAAGTATTTTGATATCAAATAAAGAAAACTTTTATTCCAATGAATAATTTATTGCCTTTAATGTGTCATTACACTGTTTCTTAACTGCCACAAAATCACTAACTAAATTGTTAAACTTGAAATCAATGTATTATCAGTAACAATTCGATAACAAAGTGCAGATTAATATTATCCCAGTCATGCTAAAATGCTCTATATTTCGACAACAATTTTTTTAACGCTTAAACGCAAATGGTTAAAAGACGTTTCATGAAATCATATCTGAGCTATAACAATCGTTCTTGTTTTTCATTTATTTCAAATATACTTATAAATAGAGACAAATTGCCGAACGGACAGTAGTTGTGTTTTGGACTCCAACAAGAACAAGTCTAATTATTACCTTAGCAGTAAAAATTTTCATCAAATAAATTTAACAAAATTTGGTAAGTCACGGTGCATTTATCTTGATACTTAACGTTTCTTGAAATTGATTTAATCACAATCACAGAATTGTTAAAATTACGTGTCAAGAAGTTAGATTCACAATTGATAATTTTCTTAACTTTGAATTAAACATACTTGAGTTATCTATACATGTATGTGTGCAAATCATAATTATTGAAAAACAATTCATATTGAAAAACTGATGTTGAGTATGTATTGTATTCTAATAAACTTCTATAAATAAACACCTGTGCTATTATCGACAATAAATTATTACATTTCGAAGAATTCATTGACAAAATTAAGAAATTTCACTAATTATTCATATCTGTAATTTCATTACCAATTCTTGCAGATTACATGACTCAATTGTTATCTATTTTATATGTTTACAGATAAATACGAGAATACATACAATTCAGCATGACTATCAAATTCTATTATATGAAAGCATCAGCTCCATGCCGGGCTGTACAACTTACTGCCGCCGCTTTGGGCCTTGAATTGGAGTTAATTGAAACTGACTTAAGAAAAGGAGAACATTTAACTCCGGAGTTCATAAAGGTGACTATTCACATTTCATAGATATTTAGAATAATCACATTCAAATGACATGATTGCAGATCAATCCACAACACACAATTCCAACACTAGTCGATGAAGATGGTTTTTCGATTTGGGAGTCCAGAGCAATCATTTTTTACTTGGCTGAGAAATATGGAAAGGGAAAAATGATTCCATCTGATATCAAGGGTCGTGCTACCTTGATCCAGCGTCTCCATTTCGACAGTTTACTATACATCTGTTTTGCTGATTACTACTATCCAATATTCATGAAGAAACAACCTGCAGATGAAGAGAAATTGCAAAAGATGGAAAAGAATCTGGACATCCTTAACACTTTCTTAGGCATGAATAAATATATTGCCGGTGAAGAATATACCATTGCCGATTGCAGTTTAATTTCCATTATTTCGACATACGAAGTCGCCGGTCAGAATTTTGAGAAATATCCAAATATTACTCGTTGGTATAATTTAATGAAAGAAGAAGCTCCTGGAATGGACATCAATGCAGAAGGAATTGAAGCACTCAAACAATTTTTCGCTGATAACAAATAATAAGTTTTTCTGTAATTCACAATGTTAAAAAGTAAATTTAAATGTGTTTATTTGGATTTTCAATAAACAATATCATACACTATTTGAAATGTAAAAATTTAAAAATGTTAATTAATGTTTGATCGTTATAATGTTTTAATCTCTGTCAGAATATAGCCATTGGGAATCGAAATTGATTTATTGTCAATAATAATTTGATAACGAAGCTTAGATTAACATTATTCACGTCATGTTAGTGGAAGCTTTTTCAAGTATCATAAGTACTTACATATTACGCAGCAATGAATCGAATAAATAGCGAGTAACATGTTGTATAAAATTCAGTTGTATTTTTCTGCTCAATACAACAGTACCTCGGTGTTAGTATTAAATATTAAAGTTAGTACCTGCGTTAATTTGCGTTTGTGGTGAAATTCAAATAGTATAGGTAAGTCAACCGAAGAACTTCTAAACATACAGAAATGGTTTCCTTACGAAATATTATATCAAATTATCTTATGGATTTTATTAGTAAATAAAATTCAAAAGTCATAATGAAAATTATGTTATGGTTTACCATAATGTTATCATTTAATTCATTTGAAGTTAAGAAAATTCATTTTTTTTATAATTCATAAAGTAATTTTTTATTATTCCATTGTAATTCTAGATTATTCTGTTGGATAAAACCAAAACTCATCATGACCATTACTTTGTATTGTACAAAAGTATCAGTTCCGAGCTATGCTGTGAAATTAACAGCGGCTGCATTGGGACTAGAATTGGATGTGATTGATATCGATTTAACGAAAGGCGAACAATTGAAGCCTGAATTTATTAGGGTGAGAAACATTAACGTATAATTCATGTACATTTCAATTGAAACTCACAAGTTAATCGATATAATTAGATCAACCCACAACATACTGTGCCGACTTTAGTTGACGAAAATGGTTATTCGATTTGGGAATCAAGGGCAATTATTTTCTATTTGGCTGAGAAATATGGGAAAGGGAAGTTGATTCCTAATGATGTTGAAAAACGAGCCACTTTGATTCAACGGTTACATTTCGATAGTTCATTGTTTGCAACTTTTGGAGAGTATTACGGACCGGTGATTATGAAAAAGCAGCCTCCTAATGATGAAAAATTCAAGAAAATGGAGAATACATTAGGTTTCTTGGATACTTTCCTAGCCGCAAATAAATATGTGGCCGGTGATCAATTTACAATTGCCGACTGCAGTTTAATATCCATTATATCAACATTCGAGGCCGTTGATCACAATTTTGAAAAATGTCCGAATATCATCCGTTGGTATAAATTGATGAAGGATGAGGCACCTGGCATGGAGATCAGTACCGAATGGATTCAAGTGCTGAAGGAATATTTCGGAGTATCGAAGTAGTATATTCAAGATATACATTTTAAATAATTAGTACTTGTATTTCACAATATGAAGCAATAAATTTTACTTGTATTTGCGTACATACTATGAGTGTTTTATTTGACTTCCGTTAAGTTAAACTTGTTGGTTTTGAGTGAAAATATAAAGGTGTGTCAAAATAGGGAAACCGAACATTTGTACTATTTCGGTAAAAACAATACCTTAAAGTACATCATTCGTGCTTCTCAGAGAACCAAAAATTCAAAATATTGATACGAGGTGGATGAAAAAAATTCCTCGTTTCATTTATGGCATTGAGAACAAATGAGAAGCCTGGCATATATCGAGTCGATATAATATATTGCCTTTTTCCATCATTTTCTATCATTGTGATTTTTATAAAATTATTCAATACCAAAAATTCTCCGTCACATATGAATAAAATACGTAAACATTAAACGTAAACATAAACACTTTACAAACCCAATTTTGCCGAATAAAATAATTAAAAGTAGGTGAATAGAAAGAAATTTAGTTTGATAATTAAAGTAGTACTATTAACTAAAAGCATTAGTTATAAGGAACAAGTTAAAAGTTGTGATAGAAGTGTTGATAATTACCAACTATAATGCCTCTGCCGGCTGCTCTTTTGCAACGACTTTCGAAGCGAGGAATCATTGGGGACAACAGTAAGATTAAATTGATCAAGGTAGTGTACAAGTATATTCAATATAGTGTGTAAATATCATTGTAGAAGCTGAAGATCAGGCCCGAGAAGATGAAGAAATTATTGCTGAGTCTTACGATGACGATCTAGCAGCGGTGTCTAGAAGATCACAGAAGCCCTTACATCAGAAGCGAAGGAAGCACGACAGTGATGATGAAGAGAATCGGCCAACTGATCTTGGTGACTATGAACAGTACTTGTCGACGCCGTATAGTAAAACGAACAAACCTAGCAACTGGTCAGAACAATTGAAGAAACGTATTGCTGATTGTAGCAACTGGGATGGTTACAAGGGGTGTCCGAACAAATACAACATTTACCATAAATGTACTATTTATTGTATAAATCGTTGGGGAGATGGAATCAAACAGCCCAGTAGCGAATATCTAAAGCGACAAAAAAGGTTATTAAAGAGATATCCCTTGCCGAAAGATTGGATTGCAGTTTATGATAACGGATTGTAATTAAAGATACTCTTTTTGCTTATATTATATATTAATAATTTTTACTTTTATAGCGGTTGTCACTATTACTGGAACTCTGTTGATGATGTAGTGTCTTGGCTTCCACCAGATCACCCAAAATCTGAAATATCAAAAACAGCGGCTACATTGCGAAGAGAACTGGATGCTGTGGCTCTACCATTGCCATCTGTAAACGACGGTTTACCTGATTATTCAGAAGCTGAGAATTTAATAGCTGCATTGATTGAGCAAGTTCAAGCTGCTCCTAAATCACCACCAATGCCTATGCTACCTCCTGAACTGCCGCCACCAATTCATAAGAAACCGAAACCAAGAGATCTTGATAAGGTGCTAAACAAAAAATCAAAAAAACAAACTCCATCAAATAATACACCATTGGATCCTATGGATCCCGCGTCTTATTCGGATATTCCTAGAGGAAAATGGTCAGCTGGTTTACTTCCAGAAACAGAAAAAACTGTTGGCATGGATATCGATAGAGGGGAAGAAAATGATATTGATTAAATAGACAAAAATCTGTTTCGGGTTGTTGGAAATGGATTTGTGTAATCAATAATCGTAGTGAATGTTTATATTGTGATAAAAATTCAGTAAGTGAAAAAATGTCGTCACATAAATCAGGTGTTTCTTTAAAACTGGACTGCACAACATCATTGGAACAATTAAAAGTTGAACTGAGTGAGGCTGAACATCAGAAGGAAAGTGCCCAAGAACGTTATGGTACATTACGTCAGGAATACACGGAGACAAATAATGGATTCATGGCTTATTGTGACAACCCCATTTCTGAATATGATCAGGCTATTGAAGAACAAAAAGAAGTGAATCATAATTTGAAAAAACAAATTGAACAGTGCAAATCTGAGTTGAAATCTCTATCAGATTCGATGAAGTCAATCCAAGTATGTGGTAAAGATTGTCATCTATACTCGAGGGATTTGATAATTGATTATAATTGCATTTCAAAGGTAGGGAAACTAAATTGTGTTAATATTTTTAAATTTCATCTTGAATAATACTTTGCTCTAATTTTAGAACGAACTATCCAAAGAAGTGAAACGTTTCGAACGAATGAAATTGGATTTGAAGAGTAATTTGGATCGTTTGCAATATCGATTGGACTGTGAATCCAAGGTTAGTTTTAATTTCAATTTATGACAATTAGAACATTATTAATAATTGGCTTTGTTTTAGGGTTATTACAACTTGTCAGATCAACTACAGAAATTACAATTGGAATTGTATTATCTGAAGAATTTAGGTGAAAAATCCTCAGCCAGAGACTCATACACATAAATCATTATCGCATGCTACAATCAGTCATTAAATATTTTTTTCACTATTATTGTTTACACCAAAGAACATAAAAGATATAACATGCACAAATACGTTTCCAATTAAATCCACGATATATACAATAAAAGTTTAACAGTCATTTGAAAAAGAAATTTAGTGAGTATTTGATTTTTTACGTTTCAATTATTGATCATTTATTTTTGGTGATGGTTGGGAAGATTAAGCTAAAACAAAAATTGCCCTATTGCTTTTCTTGTGTTAGACCTAATTTCTTTTTAAGAGATTCTGGCATCTCTGGTGGTGGTGGACGTGGCATACGAAGCCATACTTTAACAGCGTCATAAATGAACCATTGTGCAGCAGTCAATGTACCAATCATTACAATACGTGGAACCAATCCCTTCCAGAGACCTAAAATATTGAATTTAGACAATTGATTAAATAGATTTCGATTAATGGTGATTAGCAATTTACTGACCAGCAAAGCCTAATTTTTTAGCAACATCCATTGCAGTCGCACCCTTTTCTTGATTCAATTTACTGACAACGGTATCAGCTGGATGAGATACGATAGCACAGAATACACCAGCAATATAACCAGCTGCGAATGTAACAACCAATTGTTCACCTTTAGTACATTGGGCTCTCGGTTTTGGCACCACATAACTGAAATAATTATAGAGATCGTTATATTTTTATAACATCATTGGTTGCCAACAAGCGAATAATAGATTATTATACTAACGCATATAGTAATTCAACGGTACGTTCAAAGCAAGCGAATTTCATCATTGTGTATGGAATTTGTCTCATCCAGAGTGGTACCAATCCCTTGTAGAAAGCCATGAAACCTTCTTGTCCCATCATTTTTGGCAATGCCTCACGTAATGAGTTAGCATAACCTGGCATAGTTTGAATACGGACTTTGGCTGCCTCCATTGGTGATAGAGCAATATCAGCAAAGAACTCAGCTGATGCAGAAGCGGCCAAATAGAGACCAGTACGCCAGAGATAAGAATTTTCTTCACCAATGGCATTTGAATACCATACTTTGAAGACTTCATAGAGACCAAATTTGCAGAGACCTTGAAGTGAGTAGCCGAGGAATGTTGGTGCCCATCCCTTTGACAAACCACGAACACCATCTTCAGCTAATGTTACCTTAAATCCGTGGAATACACTTTTGTATTTAACGGGATCAACTTGCATACGGCATTTAACCAAATCCAAGGGCACAACCATTGTATGTGTCAATCCGCACGAAATAATACCACCAAGGCCACATAATGCGAAATAATGATTACTACCGAACTCGCATGAATCTATTAAGTGACCGATAATTAAAACACAAATTAGAAAATTCAAAGAACGAAAATTTTAATGATCAAATAATCATAAGAATCACTAACCGCCTGGAAGTGTGGCAGCTGCTTGAATTTGCCGTCCTGGCACCAGTGAATTGTTAGAGTCACAATCAGCCCGTGTAATTGGGCTTTTAAATATTGATTGATATTGCTGGTTTTGTCCAGCCTCCATCCACAATTTACTGAACATTTTCAAATAATTTTCAGTTATGTAACTGCTAACAAAACACTAGGTGGATATGAAAAACTTTATTCTCGTGCTGATTGGAATGATGCACACAACAAACTGCAACAGATGCAGCATTTTCAAATTCGAATCGGTTAGAATTAGACAATCGGAAATTCAGAGTGTGAAAAATTGGCAAACGAAACGATTTCTATTATTAACTAAATCTACATCGTTGTTATGCCATTGACCTTGGTTACATTTCAATAGAAGGCTTCGTTCAACTATAACCGATCAATGAGTGTAAGATGAATATTTGATCATACAGGATTATTTGGGTTAAATTTATTCTTGGGATTCGGAACTGAGACACGGTTTATTCAATGCCAATGGCCCTTCGATTAAATGCGAACTGTAATGATGGGGGAATAAAAATCAGTTAACATTCATATATTAATTTAAATGATATAGTTATTTTATGTATTCATTTTACCATTTTTGTTTTTTGTTTTTTTTTTTTTTCATACAATACATTCATCATCGATAATTAAATACATATTTAATTTATTTTTCATTTTGGTATTCAATAGCATCATAATATGTAATCAGTAAATCAGTTGAAATTAATTACATAATTTTATTCTTATATTTTTTTGTGATTTTGTTTTACTAATAAACGCGATTGGATTTTTAATTTTTTTTTCTTTTTCTTTAGTAGTTTTGTCTTTTAGTTTTATTTTGTTTTTCTATTCGAAGACGACACGATCAACTATTTTCTTATTTAATTTTTTTTTCGTTTTTGCAAAGATGTTTTTTACTTCTTATTTTTTACATAGAGTTTTTGTGATTTTTTATTTTTTTGGTTTTTTTTTTTGTTATGTTTCATATAATAATTTTTAAATATTTAAAAATAAATTTTTCTTATTTCATTTCTTCTTATGTAAAGAAATAATTCAGATGATCACTATACAGGAATTAGATCTTAAACGGTGAAATCTATATTCGATTTAATTATCATGTAGTTAAAACAATAATAACGATATTTTAAATGGTGTTATGAATATAAT
This sequence comes from Coboldia fuscipes, assembly GCA_001014335.1. Classification (NCBI taxonomy): domain Eukaryota; kingdom Metazoa; phylum Arthropoda; class Insecta; order Diptera; family Scatopsidae; genus Coboldia; species Coboldia fuscipes. The sequence goes on along the minus strand of JXOR01000505.1, from coordinate 133,539 downwards.
ATGTAATATCTCTCTATCTCATTTGAACAATAACACTGTAAATAAATCACATAATTATCTATAATAATAAATTTTTGGTTTTTCTTTAGTTATATAGTAAACGTTCTATTATGGTTCGTTATGTAGTTTTCTTGTATTTTTAAAGGTACATTAAATTTATTTTATTTTAAACGTTGAAATGATGATTAGTGTGATGATATAACTAAGATATAGTTCTCATTATTTTGTTTTGTTTTTTTTTTTTTTATTTTAATTATATGTACTTTAACATCTTTGGTCTGTCATAACACGGTTTGCATAACATATACATAATATTATGTAGCTAAGCTGTAAATAGATTGTAAATCTATCGAATGTCTAGTCAATTAAAATTTAAAAGGAAAAATTAATAAAAATGAAACACATATCGAATATTCTCAAGTATTTCCTTTTCCTAATTTAACAAATGCCACATCCGTAGTGTATTTACAAATTGCATTTCAGTTTAGCATAAAATGCACATTAATTCTCTTCATTATAATTAAAATAAATTAAAATTGATAATTAATTATAATGGATCATGAAATGAGTTAATTATTATGAATGTGCATTACCCCATAATAAGTCTTAAATGAGATGATACACAAATGATCTAAGATTGTAACCTAAATATCCTTAAAGATCATTACTAATTTATTTCACTTTAGGTATGTAGATATAAGTATCCCTTATTTTAAAGATGATTAAGCAAAAATATTCATTTTTTTTTTAATTTGAGCGCAGAATTAACTCCTTATTTCTTTATGACGGGATGATTTTGAATTTTCTTTTCCATTTAGGTAATTTAATAAGAAAATCAATTTTTTCATCTAAATTTCTATGACATATTCACGTAAATCGTAACTTCTCTATAAAAATTGTTTTAAAGGAAAAGTAAATTATATGAGATTAATCTATATAATTTTACCAAGAATATCTGTAGGTAAAATGATTTAACATTTTTTTGTTTAATTATTTTGTTAAAAATTTACTTCTTTTTTCAAATTTTGTGTTCATTTTTTTTCCAATATTTTTTTTGTTTTTACTTTTAATACACTACTAATTTAAGTGACATCAAAATTAATTATTGAATGAATTTTATAATACAAATACTACCATAAATTCTGTCAAAGTGAGCCCCCATTTAGAACATTATGGTTTAGGTGCCCCAGCATAAATATTAGCAAAGTTAAAGAATATTTACTTATCCAAAATTTATGCATTCCTAACTAATGTATCACTTGAAGAAAATTTTCATTAATATGAACCTAGATTTTCTTCAAACGTGATATAAAAGAATATCTGCATCATAAAACTCGTTCATTTCATTTTATTTAATGCCAAATTACAAATTTTGCGTATTTTTTTTTATAAATTTCACTTAATTATGTACATTTTTTCATTATTTATCAATATTAAATTTAATATAATTACTTTTCTTTCATTCATAACTTTGATTTTGAATTATAAAATGAAAAGAAAATGGATGAATTCAATTAAAACTGATTAATGATTCATAGTGTTTCACATTTTCATTTTATCTTGTTTATATGATTAAAATTTAAAACGTGAATTAAATGCTATTGTGTGATGTGACATCGCATTGTATTTTATCTGAATTTGCATATTAATTTTAATTTAACTATAATATAACAATTCATTTATTGGCGATTGACAAAATGATTGTGTGAATCTAATTAGCACTTATTTTAATTAATAGAAATGATTTATTTTATTTAGTAATTATCGGGATTTATGTACGTCTGATTCATTAATTTAATGGTACCAATCAATAATGAACATTGAGAAGCCTAAGAAATTTAATTTCAAAATTTCTCAGAACATAATTCTTCTAAAATCTAATGCTATGTAATATTGGTAAATGCTCAATCGTCAGCAAGTTAATACGATTAATGGAATCACTTAGGTGTGGTAACATATAAAGTGGAATTAATTAAGAGAATTTTATGAATTTATCATTAACATTTGGAAATAAATGTTTATATTTAATTAACTTTCGCATAGATGAACGAATCATACACACTTTTGTGTTTAAAATAGGAATAAAATTTTACTTTAACAAAAAACAGTTTCAGTAACAACAACGATCTCTAATAATCTTATTAAGTGATATTCACAGTGTTATATTTATTGTAATTCAATTAATATTCTTCACTTTTCAGCATCCCATTTTCAATTAAACATTTAATTTTTTTTCCTTCTAAATTTCCATTAAATACAAAGTTTATATAATTTTTTTTTTAATTTTTTTTAATTTAGTTCATCATTTAAAATAGAAAATATTTATGTTTTTTTTTTGTTCACCTCTCAGTATCCTTTATAGTTTTTCTAATTTTATACGTAAAATTAAAATAAAGCGTTTTTCTTTTACAATTTCCATTTGTTTTCTTTCTTTTTTTCATTCTTCAAGTTTTGTCAAACATTTTTGTATTCATTATATTGTGCGAAACATACAATTAGATCACTTAATTTAATTTTTGTTGGATTTCTGCGTTTAATACTTTGACAGAAAATAAGTTAATAAGTCAAGCTTAATATAACGAACCGTTTATATTCTTTTCTATTCACGTGAAACGAAATATAACTATAATATTAATAAAAAAAATTGTTTTAATTATTTTAATATGTTCATTACATAATCGTTTATCTTTGACTAAAAATTATTATTATTCATTAAATTTGTAACACTTTTTAATTCTCTCTTTGCGGTTCCTGTACGATTTCATATTTTCTTAATATTTTCATAATTCTTACAATATCGTTCTCTGTTTAAATAAAATAAAAATTACATTTACATTTTGGGCATCTTCAATTAGATTTGTTCCATTGATTTATATAGTTATCTTTGGAATTGTTTTTATATAAAAATCCAATGACTGCATTAGGGGCCTTCACTTTTCAGGGTATATCTTATATTGTGATTAGAGTGTTTAACAATATTCATAGTGATTTTTGCAGTCCCGGGAAGGCTCCCAATGTAATTGTCAGGCTTGTGGCTGATGTTTACCACCACAGATACCGCATGATACACCGACCCAGTGACATGCTCGTAACGGTGGGTAACATAGAAGACACGGTACAACCAATGAGAGTAATGCTAAACCAAACCAACTACAATATTAATAATAATTATATACAATTCTATTTAATTTAATTTAAACACTTTTATACCGTTTAGTGCAGCCACTTTCAAAACTACATTCACATGGATGTGCCGGTGTTTCACCTTCTGAATCACTCATACAGTGATACAGCATACATCGTGCACATTTCATTCCCGATATTGTTTCGAGTCCAGTTTTAAAACAATCTGGTGCAAAATCACATGATCCCTTATTATTTTTATCCTCTGAGTATATTTCTTGGCAGTACCTACAATTGAATTGATTATCAATTGTAATTTTAAGCAACATACACCTGGAATAAATCATTGAAACCAAAAAGCGTTTACCTGCAACGAAGTCTTTGTGGTTGTGCCTTAATTGGTCGAGAATCTTTAAGTGATTCCGGTGGTGTGTCATTAGCACGTTTCTTTAAACTACTTAAAGAATCCCGACGCGATGCTGCACTCAGTGCAGCGCTACTCATTATTGGTGGCTCATCCATAACTGGATAATTATAATCGTGTGCTGTATTCAATTGTACGTATGAATAATTTTCATTTGGTATTGTGCCACCGGTGCTACATATTATCTTACTTGGCAGTCTACTAAATTGTTCATCTCTTGAATGGGTGGATGGCGGCGTTAATTTTTCACTTGATATGATATGAATACCTTTTGGAGGTCGTTCAGTTGTGCTTTCTATAATGAATTGGAAAATAAAACATGAACCATAAAATACCAACGATAAAAATTTCCAATTAATATATGAAACATTGATAGTAATTGATCTCAATTAAATTATCGTCATTTTCACTCACTTTGGCTACCACCTTCAGAACTAGAACGTGATTCAGATGTGTCCAATGGAAGTTCTAGAGTCTACAACGATAAAAATTAAATCAATATTCATTGTCTATTAACACTTTATAGCAATTAATAAATAAATAAGTTTACCATAAAAACATCATCTTCACCAATTATTTTGTCATATTTATTATTGATTTTCCATAAACCATTTTTAAGTGCAGTACCATCACTTAGTGCATCATATGCTTGTGTTAAACCTTTATCAAATGCTCTTGCATCAGCTGCCGTTTGAAATGTTAAACCATAACGTTGTTTACCAGCTTGCCAGTGATGGAATGTTGGCATAACTTTATAATACCGCAAATCACCATTTACTGCACAACTTAATATTACCTTAAAAGAAAAAAGAAATTTAATAAAACTTTCATTTCCTAATTCGTTAGGTAAATGATAGAAATCACTTACTGTTTGATCTGATATCCTTTGGCCATAAATGATGTGTTCATAAGCACCCAATTCCGGTGGTAATTTAATTCGTTTACGTATTGAAACGTTTGCTAAACCGCCGCCATTTAGTGGTACCCAACCTTCTGTACTTTCATCTCTTGCCATTACCTGGCCACGGACACGGACTAGACAATCACTATAAGGTAGATGTAAAATAAATGTTGCATTAGTAAAATATGATTATATGATCATTGAATCGTCACCAACTTATCACTTCATCAGTTCAATGGAGGATAACACAATAATTCAATATTCCTTGGTAAATTTATGATATTTCAATGATTTTAAAACGGAAAATAGTCTAAAACTAATATTCAGTATTTTATCTCGAAATTTAACTCAATCGTATCAAGGTATCGTAGATGAATGCATCAAACTGAATGAGATTGAATTTAATACCAGTCAGTGGAAATCCTGGAAATATGACGTCGACAGAAAACGGGAGTCGTGTGCGCCACTCATTCTTATTCAATCTATCCCATTCTATCCCATTGATTATATAAAACATTTTATACATAAGTTGACCTATATTTTTCCTCTCGGCATACCGATTTATTCATGAAAATTTTCTTTCGTTTGTTGCCTCATATTCATGTACTGACATTATATTATTCAGCCCTCAATTCACCCTATTCCTTTCATCAGTTTTTAATGAATCAACACTAAGGTTTTTATGAATAAAAACAGAACGTCAACTGAACTAACCAAAATGGCTGTGATCTATGAATGAATAAAGGAGGCAGAAAAAAGCTGAATGACATCAAACTTGTAAGCAACAATAAATTGATATTTAATTTAGCTATTTTATCTGAATGATATTTTCAAAAGCTTGAAACAATTTCATTAATACGACCACCACCATTGACGTTATCCTATCGGCTTGAGTCTCATAAAATTTAAGAATAACGAATGAAAATACTTTTTGGCGAAAATTGAATTAACTGTCTAATTGAATTTTCGTTTTTGAAAATCTTTTGGAGTGTGTAAGAAACGTGCATATTCTAAATGGTTTCAGTTGTTCACCATTATATTTACAATGGAGAGTATGGAACATTATCCATACTTGGATGTGATTTAAATGGTAAGAAAAATGAAAATTAATCAACAACGATAGGATCTAAGTCATATAACAATTAAATATTGTATTAATTTTCCGTTTTGTTTCATATGGAAAGAGAAAAAAAAAGTAAAAAGTTTTAACATTAAACATTTAAACTGTATTGGAACGTGTAAATCCTACTCATGTAATTTCCATTAGTTCCATCCCATTATAATCTTGGAACGTATACGTTATAAATAGAAATAATATTTTGAACAAAAATAAAATTGTTTAATCAATTACGCATTCTATATTTAGCATAAGAATTCATTAAACGTAAAACTTGAAATTGATCATGTGTTTCAATATTAAAATTTGTATTTTCTTTTAAATATATTAATTGCATTAAGAATTTGATCCACAAATGTGAAAATAAAGTATTGATGGTTTATGGCATAAGAATGACGTTAATCAGTTATTCAACACAGGTAACATAGAAAACGGTGAATGAATTCCGTTGCATTTGCAGTGAAAAAATAGCAACAATATAATATTATCCAAGAATGAAATTCGATTCCATATTTTCCATAGCGTCAATGTGATCGCGTCATCAAGGATTCAAAATGAATATAGAATGAAAAATCAATGAACTCTAGAATATACATAACATAATGATAAAACCCGAAGAGTGGAATTGTGAATGGAAATTGTGCCATAAAATCATGAATCTTATTTACTAATGTTGACCTAATTTCAGTATGAAATCCAGTTCATTCCAAAACTGAATGTACATAATAATTTTTCGTTTTGTTGAATGATTCCTGGGGCCAGTGAACGTTTAACAATGAAGGGAATATATTGACGCACATATATTTGGTGCCAAAGATTTTACTGAATGACGAACATTGAATTGTTCCCCCATTGGCTGCAATCATAGCACTTACTAAGGACGCATGCTGGATAGAACTTCAAACTATATATACATCCATCTGTATATAAATAGAAAACAGGAATACGAAACATAAGGATCTGGGATAAAATGAAATCGGTTTTCAGTATGACGATACAACTTTGGGAATAAAAACAATCAATTTCCCCATTTTCTTTCTGGATTTCGTGTTTTTTTCCCTTATTTTGCATTTACTTCTATATGAATGAACAACGATGGTAGATTTTATGGTACCATTACTAACATTTAACATCACCATTATAAAGCATATCAATGTTATTACATTTTTTTATTGTATGACCAAATGGCAATAGATTCATCTATAATAATCCTAGAGGCGAATGACCGAGATCTCTATTAAATTCTATTCATGAATCATTTGTTCCAGATTAACATCAGATTCAATCTCTATTTATCCTTTACATATTTTAACTAATTAAATTGAGAACATAAAGTGAATTGACGATTGCACAGAATAAAAAACTGAACATAAGTGAAAATAGAACAGTGGATGACGTTCATTAGTTGAATAAGAAGTGCATTCTGATATTTGTTTTTTCTTTATTTTCTTTTGGTGTGACGATAAGTATAACAGGTCATTGACTGTAATAAAATATAAGTGACTGCAAATGGTTTTAATAATAGTGGCACATTGCCATTCTAACATATATAAATACACACCCAATCCATTAGCAATCCTTTAATGTTGTAATGCCAAGAAAGTTTAAAATTTCATTCAAAATGCATTTTTATCTATTTTTGTTTGGTTGTATTACATTCAAACAGTAAATTGGTTTGTTATTCAATGGATAAAATCCGTCAATGAACACATTGACCCACATTTGCCATTTTATTCGTTACTGATTCCGTTCACATCACAGTGTATCATTGAATGGCAAATAATTTAAAATAAAATTTCCATGCAACAAGATGAGATTTATGTTTACAAGTCATTCTAAATGAATAACATAATTAATTGATTCAACGACTTGCATCATTCTACAGTTTCTCATATTATTCCAAAGTAATGATAATAATGAATTTCATTCAAATCCACGATTAAGAGAAGTTGCCATTTGATGGTGAACCAACAATGATATCCTGACTCAGTTAAGAGAGCATAGAAAAATGTAATCGAAATTTTACTCTTTGTTAGGCAACCTAAATTCATTTTTTTTTCTTGATCCTATCCAGGACTGAAATTGTTACATGAATATGGTAACAAATATACCGAATGGATAAAAATGATATGAAACTCCTGGTGTGAATATCATGAGAATGAGAATAAAATGCACACTCAATAGACCCAACGTTATGGCATCAATATGAAAAAAAATAACAAAAAAAAAAAAAGGAACAGAAAAGAATATGAGTTTCTACCCAACAAAAATAAAAGTGTATTCGTTGAACGAACACAATGAAAATTTCATTTTTTGGGGGGATTCAAGCACACATACAATGAAATAAACCAACGAGAGATGTTTGGAAAATTTTTCTTCAATAGAAGTTTTTCATTGCACAGAATACATAAAACCGAAAACTGTAATTGTAGTTGTGTGTTCTATATTTATATGTGGTATGGTATCAATGTGTGGCTGCAGAGAATATTGAATGAGAAAAGTATTCATTGATTAAAATTGTCCAAAAATGTATTTATACACTCAGTTGTGTACCCACTTCGTGGATTCAACAAATGGTGGCGTATTATGGAAAAATTAAGGGAGGAAATTTTTCTTTTTTTTTCTTCTTGTGTGCCTTGCTCTGTTTTCTATGTGAAAAATTATGTTTTTCCTCTCTATTTTGTTAGAAAATTTTTTCTTATCATTCAGAATAGAGAAATTATTTTTTGATTTATCAATGATGAAATTGATAAAATTAAAAATTTACAAATAACTTAATACTAACAGAATAATCAATAATAAAATTAATTATTATCAAATAAAAATTGATGAGCACATGTAATTTTACGCAATTTTGATGAATTACACGTAATTAAAATAATCTTACACTTGAATGAAATTCTAAGAAAATGTAAATGATGAAAATTTTCTAACTGTATTGGTACATTACATTATGTTTTTCCAGTTTCACTTGCATCGCACTTTATATTGTGTAATCTAGACACAATTTTTGAATCACACATGAAACACGTAATTGTATGATTGATTTGGTTTAACTTTATAGGATGCATAATCAACTAATTATAATTTAGTCTCAAGTATAATAAAATATGGAGAATAGAAATAAAATGGAAAGAACATTAGATTGCAACAATGCTTTTATACTTTCAGTTTTATATAAGATTTTTCTGAGGGCGGAATAAGACTTCTAGATGGTTTTGCATGGTACACAGTTCGCAAGGCTTCATATTTCAGAATAGAATTATCTGAATATTGTGTAGGTGGTAGTTGAAAGGTGTTAAGTATTCAACTGGATTTTACTTTCTTTTTTTTTTTTGTTTGTTATAATATTCAATGATATGTCACTACTTGAGATTGAATATATAAAAAAAAAAATTAAGTTCATCATCGATTGAATACCATTGATATTAAGTACCTAATAACTGATATAATGAGACAAACACAAATTTTTCGATGTTTTATTAACTTACTCCTCATGTCCCTCTGTCATGGTTCCCAATACCCAAAGATCTAGTGCTTTTATAATGCAACGATGGCACTAACATCACCATTTTTATAGCATAAAGACATCAGCTAATCTTAAATTTAGTCTATTTTTCACTCCAATAAATGGAATTTTCCGTAATTCTGAATTATCCGACATTCAGAATCAAATCAATTGAAGTGTTTTACTTCACATTTACTTTGCCTACGTATTTTATTTTTTTTTTCTTGTACGTCTCAGTATATAACTTTTTCTTTATAAATGTATTGTCAATGCAAAGTAAATGTAAAACTAAACGTTTGGTACACCATTAATTCACATGGATGTATCAAATGCCCTTTCCATATATCTTTAAGCACAAACACTAAAAAGGGTGGTTTCATTAATGCAAAATTGAACTTTTCATTTCTCAATTATGAATCACATTTGCCAACACTCACACCTTAAATTACCACTTGCGCTCAATAAAATTATTTGGAAAATAATATTCTTATTTCATGTACTTTGTTTTATTCAAAAAAAACATGATTAATTCGTAAGCACTATCATTTATGGGATACGAAACTATATTGAAATCACTTAATCGTATTCCCAGAATGAAAACCAATTCATTCATAAAAGTCTATGATAGTTAATATTTTGTGAGAACTTTGATTGAACCTTTTTTTTCTAACTTTTCCATTCCCGTCTATTTTTCCTTTATAACATAATTTTCGACACCTTGCAGACCACCTAAATTTTCTTCTAAAATTTATTATCACTTGTACTGAATTTATAGAGTCTATAACATTGGCACTTGTTCGATCAATTCTAAGTTCTTACAATAATGTTTTTTTTTTTTACTTTAAACAAATTCACTTAATTCACTTTCTAATAGAGGTAGTGGATTTAAAAAAAAAAGTTTTTTCTTCCTTTCTTAAGGATTAAAGAACACATAAAATCTTGTGTATCCTATACAACCTGGTTTATATCTTTACACCCCTTTTTTATCACACTCATTCAGTATGCTTCGGTCTGCTTGGTGGATTTCGTTCTTCTGCATATGTATGAGAGATTGAATCCTACTTGGCAATTTCTACTTGACAAAATTTTCTTTCATAAAAAATACGGAATGCCAAAATTATGGAAAATTAGAAAATCTGGAAAAGTCTTTTGACAGTTCACTGCGGCGAGAAAAATTTCCATCGATTTCAGTCTTTCGCCGCCATCAGTCGAAGAATTTTTTAAAATTTGAAATCGGAGTTTGTTTTCGTTCAGAGATGGCGCATATTTTTGGTTATCGTTTTAGGTGCAAATATTTTGATTTAAAAATCTTAGTTGATGCAATTAATAACGGTTAATTATAAATTTAACAGTCATGATTAATGTTGATGTTCAAAAGTTCAAACTTTGCACATAACCTGACAATATTCTAGAATCTCGTAGTTTGAGAATAGTTGCTAAAGAGTGAGTAACAAATGAATCCCGGAGTCACGTAAGGTTGACTCTCCTAACTGTAATTAAAGCCAATTAATTGGATCATAATATTACTATTGTGAATTTATATCTATTACGTTGCTATAGTATCAAATTAAAACACTAAAAATTTTAATTTCAAGGTGAACCATTTTTTTATAGATTGATGTTTCCATAGCTACTTTATTTATTTTCAAATTGATTTTCATTAAATTCAAACAGTTTCTTGAAACTTTTATTTCCCATTTATTTAAAACAATAATACCAATTAAATTTTAATTTATAATTAAGACTCAATTCATTTAAGAAAAAATGCCATCAGAAGATCTGCCCTCCTTGGAATCAACAGATTCACAAATATCATCACCAGAAGCATCAAGTCTCGCTGATTCACCACATTCTGGTCAGACGGGAAGTGATACAACATCATCCAGCATGGAGTATTCAATTCCACCAAATCTGAAACCAATTGAGTTACCCAAACATTTGACCATAATTGATATGCTTGTTCGTTATTATTAAGTATTTTAGATGAATTATAATAACATTTTAATTACCTTTCTAGAGACAAGCGACTGGCCGCCAAGATATTGATAAAGTGGATAGTTTAAAAATAAAATTGGATTATTATGTAACTGGATTCCATCGAATCAATATATTTATTCCCAATTTGGTGAGTCTCGATCTTGAAGGCAGTTCGTTGAGCTCAGTTCGTGATCTCGGGTGTTTTCTTACAAAACTAAAACACTTGAATATAAGCAATTGTAATTTAAAGAGTTTGGATGGTACAAATGGAATATCCACTATTGAAACATTGATCGCTGATCATAATCAGATTAGTGATATTGGTCCATGCACAAATTTAGAAAAATTGAAACAATTATCGTTGCAACAGTGAGTTTCTTAAAAATTATTCATCAATAATCGTCAGCAAATAATTATTTCTTTCTGTTTTTAGCAATCGATTAAAAGATTTACCGAATCTTAGTTTCTTGTCGTTGTGTCCTAAATTGTTTGATTTAAATTTGTGTGGAAACTCTGTTTGTGATGATGTTGAATTCCGGAATTACATTCAAAAGAATGTACCCACAGTACGTATACTAAATCAAATTGGTTTCTATGAACCATATCCAGAAGCATGTGGGAATCTCTCAAGTTTAGAGGGAATTTCTAGTCTCAGTAGTGATCAATCATCCTCGCATTCAACTGATATTCGTCCAGTGCAATTTGATAAAGAGTGTGGTGATTACAATTTCAATAATCGTCCAGCAACAGCTGGAGAGCTATATGGACGTTCAGCTCAATATTCTGGATCTGTTTCGCGTCCAGCTACCAGCCTGGGTAATGTTAAACCCTACAAATACATTTGAAACAATCCCTTTCATTTTATTTGAATAATCAAAAAACCGTTTTATCGTATTCAACATTTATTCTGTAGTTCTTTTTATGTTACTTAACATTTTTGTCAATTTGAATTTTGAATCACGAAAAACCATTTATTAAATAAAGTCTTTTTAAATTTTAGGACATAGTCGATCGTTCGATTTATCGAAAGGAAATTTTCTTCAAGGGAATATTTTATCGTTAGTAAGATCACGAATTAAAAATAATGAACGGAGAACATCAAAAACTAAATCATGTTAGTTATTTCACAATTTCTGGTGTATTTAGTTCGTCACCGAAATCAACTGTACCTACACATTCAACCTATTAATTCCTACAGTATTCAATTGTATTTAATTGAAACACCACAGTATGTATAGTACCGAGACAGATATCTGATGATAATTATAACTGATATAGCTTATAAAAGATACAGGCTGGCATTTAAACGTTTAGTTGGACTCAGTATTTTGTGAATGTCGTATCGTTTGTTTATATAATTGTCCAGTGATTTTATAGTGAAAGTGTTGGTTATTACCAACTTCTTTTTATATTTAAGAAAAAAACAAATTAGATTATTATTAGAAGACTTCAATATTTATTCTATTAAAAATGGCTAATCTATCGCTATTGGCTTCAGATGTGGCTCTGTTTCTTCGTTCTGCTTATCATACTATTCGTATTTTGTTACTGATCTTAGTTGGTATAATACTAAAACCGAAACCAAGTGCGTGGATTCCAAAGGTATATTCTAATCGGCCTGCTGTACTACAAGATCCACGATATGGTCAACATAAATATGCACAATTGAGTAACGTTAAAATCCATTATGTGGAGAACGGTGATCCATCGAAGAAATTGATTGTTTTTATTCATGGTTTTCCTGAATTTTGGTACTCATGGCGCCGGCAATTGGAACAATTCGGACGTGATTACTGGTAATTGTTTCAATATTTTATCAACATATAACAATAGTTCTATTGTTGACTATCCTATCATGGATTACAAATTATTTATTTTCATTTTATTTGGTACCGAGAACTGTATTAGTCAAGGGATTTGTATTTATTGTATTTATGATTTCATCTGTTGTGATCACGTAATAGATGATATAGCAAAAACGTTAAATGACAATACTGTTATTCAATACAATATATATCTGATTATAACTGGTTCTAGTTTATTACCAGAAGTTAAAACAATGTATTGTATACATTATAGGTGTGTGGCACTTGATTTGCGTGGATACAGTGATTCCGATAAACCGAAAGGTGTTGAAAATTATAAAATGGACAAAATAACAGACGATATTAAGGAATTAATTCATCATTTAGGTATAATATAATAGCAGTTTCATAATAATTAGTTGTAATTGATTAAAATTAAATTTTAGGTAGAGAAAAATGCATTTTAGTTGGTCATGATTGGGGTGCAGTAATCGGTTTTCATTTCGTATCGAAACATAAGCAAATGATCGAAAAGTATTGTATGATGGATGCACCACCGAGTCCTGTATTTTCAATATTATATGCAACTGATTTGGAACAATATGCTAAATCTTGGTACATTGCATTCTTTCAAGCACCTATATTACCAGAATATTCAATGACTATAAATGATTACGAGAAACTTAAAGCAATTGGTGGTAATAACTTCAATGAAAATTTCACAGAAAACGATTTGCAAGCATACAAGTACACTTTTTCACAGCCAGGTAACTGATTAGATTAAAAGAGTTTAAAGTTTAAATTTTTAATGTCTTGATTATTTTAAGGCGCACTCACATCTGCAATTAACTATTATCGGGCCAACTTGAAAAATGGTAGAAGTGCGAGTTCAAAAAGGAAAGTAGATACGAATGAAACTCATCCTACGGGTTTATATTTATTGGGTGAACGGGACGCATATATATCGAAAGCGACTGGACCATTGGCACAAAAATTAATTCCAAATTTAGATTTTAAAATTGTTAAAGATTCAGATCATTTTCTGCAACAAACTAATCCAGTTGTAGTGAATGAAATTTTAAAAGAATTCTTTGCCGATTAAAATAAATTTTTATCAGATAATTATTGTAATCATACAAAAGTTCTTATCTTTCATTGCTATTTATTAATTCACTGTCATCAGTACATAATTTAGCATTACTACCACCAATAGAATAGTATTGGACGCTAAAAACCTAACATACAATAATGCTCAACGCTATGTTTAATTGGAGTCAGTCACCCACAAGATTCTAAAGTGTAAAGACATCAAAATTACAATGAATAGTAAACCGTATAAATCGTTTTCATTAAGAAAATATTGTAGTGGAATAGACTCAAATAAGTTGAGTGAATTTGTTGAGAATATTACGTTAGACAAGCATTTAGGAATAAAAACTCGTAATGGAGATGTAATAACATTACCATTCGATTCGATTGATTCAGTAAAATATGAAATTATTGTGTATGATTATAAACAACTTCAAGGTCATATTTCACTATGTAAATGCGCACCGTATTTGACTTATGTTTTACTTTCATTCAACTTAAATGATTGCGCAAGATTGATTGGGAAGCTTACTGGATTAATAAAAATCGAAGAGATTCGTCACAAGATAATAAGAGATGTTGCCGGATATGATGAAATAAATAAACGTATGAAATGGTTCAATGTAAGTAACAATTTTGAATTGTTTATCTTTTGGGAATCATAAATCGATGCTAATTTTAGGAAAATAATTTTGACTGTTTAAAATTATCAAATTGCATTTGGAATGATTCAAATTCAAGCAAATTGATCAGTTGTAATGCTGATGATGTAATTTTATTGGAATGTAAGTTCCGAGAACTGCCAGAGTTACTTCAAGTAAAGTGTTTGGAAATAACGGATTGTTGGGTACATCGAAACTAGAGTGTAATCTCACATTTTTCTATTATTTGAATTCTTTTACATGCATTTTAGATTTCATCAAGAGAAATTGATTTTTCAACTCTGACTAATTTGAGTGAACTACGAATTGCATCATCATTCAGAGATAAGAGCCGAAATGTTAAGTTCAAGTTACCAAAGAGTCTTGAGACATTTGAATGTTCACATAATATTTTATTGGAATTTCCCTTTAATGTAGACGACTGTAATGATTTGAAAGAGCTTCGAATTGTGTCATATAAATGTGGCTTAATTCCTGATAGTATTATAAAGCTACAAAATTTATCAAAACTAGAAATTAGTTCTTCACCCTTAAATGATGTTCCTGATCAATTTTTTAGTCTCACCAATTTAACAGAATTAACTTTAAATAATTGCAAATTACAAGTGCTACCATTTGGTATATCGAAATTAACGAAACTACAGAAACTTCAATTGGATAATAATCAAATATCAGAATTACCAGTTGAAATATATCAATTATCTACATTAAGACATTTTTCAATTGAATCTAATAAATTACAGAAAATTGATTCTAATATTGAAAATTTAAGAATCTTACAATATCTATTACTCTCTGGTAATAAGAAATTATCAAATATTCCTGAAGAACTTGGTAACTTGAAGAATTTATTAGAACTACATTTAAATGAAACTGATATTCAAGAATTACCATCGAGTATAAACAAATTAGGTGAACTTCGAATATTGACAATTAAGTGTAGTTCGTTAACAAAACTGCCAGACTCATTAAGTGGATTGAAACGGCTAAAGGAACTATATTTATGCTATAATAAAATTAATAGTTTACCAGCTGATATTGGATCATTAAAATTCTTGGAGGTACTAAGTGTGAACGGCTGTCCGATAAAGAAATTACCAAACGAAATATGTCAGTTAACTTCATTAAAAAATTTGTCTAGCACTACTCAATTAGATGAGCTACCAACTGATATTGGAAAATTAACGAATTTAGAACATCTTTCAATTAGTGGTTGTGCTATACTTCCAGATAATATTGGTGAATTAGAGTCACTAAAAACGTTTTCAATCAGTGGTGAAACATTACGTGAATTACCACAATCGATTGGAAATTGTCAATCTTTGGAAGAAGTGTATTTGAATGCCAATCTATTAACCAGTCTTCCAATTGAATTCTACAAGTTGATAAAACTAAGAACACTAGATTTGTCGTATAATAACTTTACAGAACTGCCAGATTCAATAGAGAATCTAAGATCATTGTCCAGTTTAACAATTCGCCATAATCGTTTAAGTCATTTACCAAAGAAAATATACAGACTTAAATGGTTAGAAGAATTAAATGTCGGATATAATGAACTTACAGAATTACCAGAAACTCTTTTCAGAATAAATACGTTAAAGGTGATGACGGCCGATCATAATAAAATTCGAAAATTTCCTACATTTCTTTACCCTCACGATAATATCGAATGTATTGATTTAAATAACAATCAATTAACGTACATTCCTAAGGATATTCAAATTAAAAACATAAAACAGCTTCACTTAAACCACAACAAGATAAAATATTTTTCGTTGGATTTTAGAAAGATGGTTTTTTTGATTTCATTGTCAATCAATGATAATCCTATAATAGAATTACATGAAAACATTTTCTTTAAGTTGAAATCATTACAAATGGTGTATGCTGAAAATTGTGGCTTGAAAAATGGTCCAATATTTAGTCAGAATGATATAAATTTTATATGCGAACCAAGAAAGAATGGATTCAAATCTTTTCAGTTACAGCCAGATTTAAATGCAGAATTCATATTTAAAGACGTTCAATTTGAAAGATTAGAAACGTATGATCTAAATGAAGTGATTATCATTAATGATTATTTATTACTTTATATGGACCAATCATTAAATCCAAGTATAGAAATTCCATTAACAAATATTCAACATATTGAATCTTCGGTGACCGTTAAAAATATGAAACCTATAGGTTTTGTCAAAATTACAACTGTAGCAGCTAGTGCATCAATAATATTGTCTACTGTGAACTTGAATAATTACGAACTACTAATGATGGATTTCAAACAATCAATTCCGGAAAACCTTTTAACGATTGAAGATAGTATAATCATCAATTCTAATGAAGTTGGTTTTGTTAATTGTATTGAGAAGGTAAGAGCTTAATACATTATTAATGGTGAAATACTCAAGTTTATTACTATAATTTAAGGAAATGAATTATAAGAATTTGAAATTTATGTCGTGTAGTTTAACTGCTGAGGATTGTCGATCATTGAATGTTAGTTATATTAAACGTCTTACATTTATCAACTGTGTATTTCCGAAGCATTTTATAATTGATAGTCCATCACTGAATGAGTTATCATTTCAACGTTGTCAGGTGAGAAAAACTTTATTATTCTCGAGGTCAAATATGTTGATCAAATCTTTTATTTCCATAGAATGTTGCGAATGGAGATTTAACTAAAATTGCAAATATGAATTCACTACAATTGATCGATCTTAAGGAAATAAATTTTGTTAAATGTCCAAGTAATATAGGAAGCCTGAAAATTTCAATGGATCCTTTCTTCACCAATGCTGGTAGTGCAGTTGATCGTATATTGAATGATCAACAAGGAACTGATACAATGACACACATTGAACTCAATTACGGGAGTCATCAGGTATTGCCAAAGAAATTATTGGAATTTAAAAATCTGAAATCTTTAGCAATGGGATATGTATCTCTCACTGAGGATGTTAACAGTATTTTTGATTTTTCACAATTAGTTCATTTATGTTTGACAAACTGTTTAATAAGCAATTTAGAAAACATTGGAAAATTAAAAAATCTGAAACATCTTTCGTTGGCATGTAATCAAATACGAGATTTACCTGCATCCCTATTTGATTTAAAAGATTTACAAGTTCTTGATTTAAGCTTTAATCGAATTAATCATATTCCACCAATGATTAAAAATCTAAAGGAGTTAAGATTGCTGAAATTATCTAATAATGATAAAGTCACTAAATTACCAGATTCCTTGTGTCAATTATCACAGCTGGAGATATTAATAATAGAACATGGAAGTCTCACATGTCTTCCAGAAGAAATTGGTCTAATGCAGTCGCTGAAGAAACTCAGTGTTCCGTTTAATTCAATCAAGATATTGCCTTCTACTATTGGAAAACTCAACTCATTAAAAGTGTTGAATTGTGCACATAATTTATTATCTTCACTACCATCCGAGATTGGAGAGTTAGTGGGATTAGAGGAACTAAATCTCTCCGGATGTGGCATCAATGTCTTACCAACAACTTTATATAATTTAAATTCGTTAAAATATTTCTATTGTAAAACGGGTCTGAAAGAATTACATGAAGATTTAGGAAACTTAAGAAATTTAGTCATTCTTGATATAGAATGTTCATCAAATTTACCAAATAGTACAATACTTTTACATAACTTAATTAAATTAACTTGTACCAAGATAACATCGCTTCCAGACAAAGGGTTTGAGCATTTGGAAGATCTACGTGAGGCAAATTTTATTAATTGTAAGTTAGAAAAAGTACCCGAAAGTCTGTTTAATATGAAAAATTTAATTCAACTTGACTTGGGTTATAACAAACTAAAACAGATCGGAAAAATTGGTGATTGTAAGTTGGTTGTGCTTTCAATAAGAAATAATCAATTGAACCAATTACCAAAGACAATCGAAAATATGAAAAATTTACGAAAACTTTTTGTAAATGATAATAATTTAAGAGGACTTCCAAAAGAGATGCTTAAATTAAAACACATAAGGGTGATCAAAATTGAAGGTAATGATAAAATACAATTATCGAGACAATTACAAGATCATAGATGTTTTGCATTGGATACAAATGATGAATAGAAACAATTGACGAATATCAATGTAATGTTAAACTGTTCAATTCACTAAAAATATTATATCAATTTATAATCAACAATTTTATGAAAATAAATAAAACCTAATTATGAAAATAAGAAAACCTTTAACTTGTTGTTATCTATTGAATTAGAGTTTAAATTTGATAATTCCGTTTTTGATTTATTAGTTTATTATCACATGTACATGTATACATATACTAGTAGTTAATATATACATTTACGGGAAATTATGTGCCGTAAATTTAGTTGATAATTTGTATTCTGTTTGTTAATACGTATTTAAAAATGTCTGGTCTGTGTGATTGAAAGGTGAATATATAAAACATTAAAATTCGCGTTACTCCTTAGAAGTTTAATTGATAAATAAATATAATCAAAATGAACAGTTCATATGATATAATTTTACGGAGTCGATTATATGAATTTTGCGAAACTAACACTTTATGTGATGTAGTATTAATTGCTGGACAAGACGGAACTAAGTATTTATAAATAGTTCATTTTATTGTGAAATACTTTTATTCCTAATATTTTCAAAGGATTCCAGCCCATAAATTAATTCTATCGGCATCGAGTGAATTTTTTTCAAGAAAGATCAACGATCTTGCAGCATCTAATGAAAAGGAAATATTTTTGGACGAAATTGATGGAACAACATTAAAATATCTTATTCAGTGCTGTTATAAAGGAATGGATGATGTTAACATTGAAAACATTGAACCATTGGTTCAATATGCTAAATATTTTCAACTGAATCTAATTGTAGAAGAATCCAATAAAAAATGTATATCAGAATTATCTATAGGCAATTGTTTATGGATTCAACGAATCGCTAAAAGGAATGATATGATTGAATGTTTATCACATACAGCGAAGTACATTGCACAACATTTTCTTGAAGTAAATATTCTAGACGATATTCAAGGAAGAAACTTATGTTCATTTGAAATCACTTTAGGTAATAACTACTAAAGATTTTCTTAGCTTGAGTGACGATGAATTGGAACAGCTACTACGTAATGATGAGTTAAATGTGAACTCAGAATTTGAAGTATATCAGGCATTATATAAATGGTATTGCCTTGATCGTAAACATAGGATGAATTCAATGAATAAGTTAATTAAATTTATACGAATGACAGATATTCCATTGGAGGTTGGTATGTTGTTGAATATGAATAATATAAAACACTGCAAATTAATTTTCAGACAATTGAAGAATCTGGCTCGTTTATAAACGCAATTGATACCGTTGAAATAAATGAACATTTAAATAAAGTGAAAGAGTGGCATCGGTTACCTGGAAAAAGGATTGAAACTGAACTTCTGTTTGAAAATATCAATCCACGATTTTCCATAGAAAAATTAATAATTCGGATGATTTCTAATTCAACTTTTCACTTTTATGAGGTTCCAATGGTGGGAAATAAACCGATACTAATTAAATCTCTTACTAAAACAGATTCATTGTTTGAGTCAATTTTAATAAATGACACTATTATGTTTACGAGTGACAAAGCAAAAGTGAGTACATAAATAATTAATCACGTATTGAACACTATACTAATCGTTGAGCAAATTAATTTAGCTTAAATCGATTAACATTATAACACAAGAGATGAGAGTTGTTACTGATTTACCGTTTTCTGAATGGACTTGTTCAATAATAGGATTAAATGGATTCTTATATGCCATATCTAAAATCGATGGTAAAGTTGAAAGGTAATTTTAAATGTTTCCTATATAATTAATGTATTTTAAATAAATTATCTTAATTAGATATGATTTGGCTAATTCAATGTGGGAGCCAGTTTCTTCTACAAACTATAATTATGGACAACTCTTGATTACGACCTTACATGGGAAACTATATGTCATGGGACATTTTGTCAACTCAAGAAGTGGATTATTGGATTCCATATTGAAAATGGAAGTATACGATCCACGTACAGATGAATGGACTATCTGCAAAGAGACAGAACTACAATCTATTGTTTCTGTATGTATTATGTTGATACGAACATTAAATTACATTTAGATCGAATAATTATTATTTATGAATAGTGTGCTTCTGTGGGTAACAATATCTATGTTGTCGGAAACGATCAGTCTAATATTTCTAGATATGAAATTTCTTCTAATTCATGGACTAAGGTAATACGTTTTTCTATTAGTTATTGATAAAATAATGAAAGCATTTTAATTGATGGTCTTTATAGATGAACTATTATAATGGAAGTAATGTGATAATAAAACTTCTGAACACAAAGGGATCTTTAGCAGCTTTATGTGAAAAAAAGCTAGATGACAAGAATTTTGAGTACTTCTTATATCGGTTTGATCCAGATAGTAGAGATGAATCGTATCGATTTACTTGGTCAGAAAAAATTGTAGATGTGTTGATTAGAAATCGATAAACATTGTGTCGTAATAAATAATCTTTTGTTTAAATTTATCGATTGTTAAGTACTTATACTAAATTTATATGTCAAGGAATGTTCTGCAAAGATAATTGTAATAGAATTGATGTGTTACAGATTAAGAAGTTTGGCTCCAGTTACCGAAATATCTTATTTAGAAACAATGCCTGAAATAAAAGTTATAGTGCTTTTGTTGCCAACTAAGAAAAGATAAACTATGAAAGAAATAGATTATTTGCTCTTTTTTTTAGAAAAAATTAATTACAAATTACAAAGTAACAATTTCTATTCATTTCTCATAATCATTCTTATATAAGGATGACAAAATTAAAACATATTTTTAATCTAATAATCTAATTTAAACATATAATTTTAAATCAAATGTTTTGTTATTAAACCGTTTTAACATTTATTACTTGGGTAAAAAGAATTGTGATTGCGATGTTGATGTCGTTTGTTGATTTGTTCGTGATGTTGTTGCATACAATTGTTGTTGAAAATTATGATACTGTTGAGCATATATTGGATCCGAAGTCGTTGGTCCATTATTAAATTGATTTACCTTATATCCGCCAGCATTATTACCTGGGCCACTATTTTGCATTTGATCTAAAGACATCATTTTATTATTACCAAACATTTGTCCGTGGTTACCAGGAAAACCACCCATTTCATTACCATTTCCCATACCTTGTGGTTGAAACGGCATTGGACCGCCAAGTGGATGTGGATTACCAGCATGTGGCATTCTCATACCACTACCAGGAGGCCGTAAACCGCGTTGCATTTGCATCTGTTGTTGTGACATCATATTACCCATCTCATCGGGATTATAGCTATTATAACCACCTGGATTAAGGCCTGGTCCTTTATTATCCATTGGTGATGTAAACCGATGCAAAAAATCTAAACTTGGTGGCATTCGTGTTGGCGGTTGTGGTGGTTGATTACAATTACCCATACCACCAGATACACCACCCGGTTGACGAACCGGTAGATATTGTATTGTATTTGGTGCACTTGGTTTCACTTGAATATTCGCATTCGGATTATTAAAATGACCAACTGTGTTTGGCTGGTTACGCTGTTGCATCATCATATGACGATTCATACACTCCATATCATTTTGATTTGATTGCATTAAACAGTTACTTTGATTATTGTTCATTGATTGTTGCGGATGCAAACTAAATGTACCGCCGCTAGGACCACAACCCATTATAGAACCTGCCATAAGACCAGGCAACGTCACTTGTTGCTGTTGCATGGATTGTTGCTGTTGGTTCGGCGGCGGTGGTTGTTGTTGTTGTTGTTGTGGTGGTGGTGGCTGTTGTTGCTGTCCTTGAATATTAGTCAGTTGCTGAGACATCTGAGCTAAAGAAGTAATTGGATCAAATAGACCCGGTTTATTCCCAACATGATGTTCATTGGGTGCAATCGAAACATTTGGATGATGTTGATCCTTTAATGACGTATTCGGTTGTTTTTGTATTGTTAATTCTTGTCCCTCAAATGCATTCAAATATTGAATCTGTTGTGGGGATGGCACTGGCATTAAATTTGGTTCTTTGCCTAAAGAATAAATAAAAATTAAATTAGAAAACATTATAATTGAACCAAATTAAAGGTGAGTAACTATTACCTAACATACTACCAGAGAGTTCCATATCTTTCATACTGGGGTTCGGTGATAATGTTGGCGTATGCGATTGATTTGGATGTAAATGTCGTTGATGCGGTGAATCCTGTTGTGGATGACCACCCGTTGGCGAAAAATGTGATTTAAATGTATTACGATCGGCAATTGGTGAATTTAAAGATTGTTGGATCATCGATGATCCATTACTATTAATACCACGAGGTGATGGTAATGATAAATTTGATGTTGGATTATTTGGACTAGCCGGATTCGGACTTTGAATTGCAATTGGTACAGAGGCACTACGTGGTGTTTGATGATAAGGCGGCGGTGGTCCTTGACCAAGTCGTAGTGACTTCATTTGTCTATTGCTCATTCCTGGTTGTAGCGGACCTTGCGGTCCCATTTGTTTATTATAAAAATTATCAGGTTGCATTTTTTGTTGATGTTGCTGTTGTTGTTGGTGTTGGTGTTGATGTTGGTGTTGATGCTGATGTTGATGCTGATGCTGATGATGCTGCTGGTGTTGCTGTTGCTGTTGCCATTCTAATTTTTGTTGTTCCATTTGATCTAAATGCGGTTGCATCATTTGTTGATTGCCACCATTCTGAGGTGACATACTCATCATCATATCATTACCAGGAGATGGTAACATCATACGATTACGATTCATTAAAGCACCACCGGGTTGTTGATTCGGAAATAGAATCTTATTTATTTTATTAAGTTCCGCCAATTTTTCTTCACGATGTAATCGTTGTTTTGGCGTTAAAATTTCGTCTGGAACTTGTACACCTTGCAATGATGGTGGATGATCTGGATCCGTTGGCCCCATTAAATTATTCTCATTTTGACCAAATTCAACGGTTGCCTGTTCCCAAGGTAGCAATTCATTTGTGTCGTGGTGTATTTGATTAGGCCCCGGCATTGGTGGTCCATTCATATCCGGTAAATTTTTCCGACCCCGTCGTTGTTGTTGATTAAACACTGACTGTGGTGTATTCCATCCACTTGCCTGGCGTTGAAACTGATTATTACGAAATGGATGTTTCTCTAGAAATGCTCTTGTACTCGGTTGGGCACAATGATATGCTATTATTGTAGGAAAATGGCCATTGATTACCGCATCTGCACCTTTGTTTGCCAAATCCGTACTAAATACAAATATATGATTTTGCTGTTGCTGTTGTTGTGGATATTCCATTTGCTGTTGTTGCTGCTGTGTACGTTGCCCATTATTTATATTGAAATCATTTGAATTATCTAATGGTGAATTAATTGGATTCAATTCTAATTTAGTTGGTGTTGATGGTGGCATTTTTGTAATCTCATCAGGGATATCTTTTGAACTGTTGGAACCATCCTTAGGTGATTTTGTTGGTAATTTCATTAACATAGATTGTCCGGTACTTTGTGACGGCATATGAATTCCTGCTACTGTCGTTGAATTCGATAATAAATTTTGTGTGGTTGATGCCGTTGATGACGACGTTAATGTGGTGGCTGACGATAAGTGATTAGGTTCTGATTTAATTGTCAACGTATTACCAACAGATCCCGGCTGTCCAAGTGATGAAGCAGGTGACTGCGATGGCGGGCAATTTGATGGTGATTCAATAGAATGATTTTCCAATTTACAAGAAGGCGAATTTTGTTTATTTTGTTGACAAATTGATGAATCCAATGGATCTTCTTTAACCATTAGATCAGCACCGTTTACAATTGATGATGGAGATGGTTGTGATTGTGATTGTGATTGGGGATGCGACTGTGGCTTATTGTTATTATTTAGACAAGGTGATGCCGTATTTGATGAAATACTGCTACTACTATTATTATTATTGTTTAAATTCGATACAGGTGAAGGTGCTGCTGTGGCTTGAGTTGAATTTAATGATGAACTATTTGATGATGTCGGAGAATCGGACTGTTGTTGTGGGGGTGTTGCAACACCGCCAGTTAAAATCATTTTCTTCTTATTAAACGTTTCTTAATTATTTCTAAATCGTAGTGAATATAACAAGACCTAAAAAATTAACATGTTTCACGTTAGATTACTTATTCAAGTTGGTTAATTTTCTTAATCTTGGGACACTCACTTTCCAAAACAACCATAAAAGAACAACACATATATCTGATATATTGGCCAATACAAACAGTTTTATTAGGATTTCACACTATAGACCACTGCCCAATGTTCCAAGAGCAATGCTCAGCAATATAATTACTTAATTAGACACACTTTCTATGATAATTTTTAATAATAATATCCACTTTTTCCTTTTATTATGGCTTCATTTTGTTATGACCCTGCTTTATTTTATTTCTCACATTATAAGGAACCAAATCATTGGACCCGTGTACAGTTGCCGTAGGTTTGTACAAGCTGACTAATTACTCCACTCGATGTTATTCCATTCGGTATTGCGTCTAGTAAAAATTGAATCAGTATAAGTCGTCTTGAGATATGCTAATGAAGGAAGATCCTTTAATTTGTTTTGTATTTAGGATCTTTAAATCTATTTCCATTAAATCAAACATTTCATCATAAAAAGAATAATCCAGGTCTACTTTCGGTTTCCTGTTTGAAAATACCTGATTGCCGTATTGTTGTAGCAAATCAATGTTCATAGACTCAAATATCGTACATAATTAAGTACGGTTGTATTGATTTATGGTGACAAGTACTAAAATCTGAATTGACGTTTAGGCAGCGAAGATGGATTTTTAGTCCGAATGCAATTAATATATGAACATAATTGATTTCTTAAATGATGCCTTATCATTACATCAATTATTGCAAAGGTATATAGATTCTCCCTGTACCTTGCATTGAACAAGTTATTAACATGACTGTGACTACAATTATCATGAGAATACATTGTTTCTAAAAATTTCTAATGCTTTCTCTTCAGTGTGTCACTGAAATTACATTGGAAAAAATAATTCATTATTCAATCCCTTTAGATTAGCTGATATAATATTCTTCCAGCTTCTTTCAGTAGTGTTAAAAACTGATCTGAATCCAAATCTGCATTGAATGAAATATACATTAGTTGAAATAAAGCGACTAAATTAATTTGTCTTGCCCTAGATTTTAAATTAATTTATTAAAATAAATTCGCTTAATTTTTTTAAAACTGAAATTAAAATTTTAAATGTAATACGTTTAATTTATGTACCAGTTCCGAATATGCTTTTATTTTAGTTTTCAGTATTATTGAAGGTATTATCAATTTGATATAAAATAAACACCGAAAATGGGCTTCATGCAGTTATTGCTGTGATATCTTAATTTTGATAAACACTTTTTAGTATGCTTTATTAGTAATAGAAATGTGTTCTAATTCAAAATTTGTTTTAAATATTTGGTTGACTATAATTATTTAACGAGTGTGAAATAATGGCTTTTAAATCAGTTATAATTATACTTGTTCAAATTCAATGACTGTTATCAGAATTATATTTAGTTAAATAGTTATAAATTACCTTTGATGGAATTAATTTTGTTCAGTTATAGTGTTGTCAATCAAGTGAGAAGAGGTGTTATGTGTCGTTCTAAGTATTTGTAAAAGTACTGTTAGTTATAACTTAATAAATAAGCTCAAAAATGCATAGGATAATAACTTTTTCAGCAAGCTGTAAGAAATATAATTCCGTAATTAATAATTTTTGTTATTTAAAAGTGAACTAATTTGTGCTCCGCATTTGTGTTATTAATTCAGTTCTGTTGCTGACATTCACTCCAACTGCTGCTATAATGAATGCGTTTAAGACGTGTGATCATATTTTAAATATAGAATCAGAAAAAATATACGAATTAATTTCACCTGGAAAAGATAAATATTATCCTAGAGGAGCTCAATGTCGTTGGGAATATCGAGCTCCCGAGGATCATGTTATTGACCTCAATTGTGATACACTGAGTATTCCGTGGGTGAGTAAGATTGAACAAATTCATTACAAATTTTGTAGTTTTTATTGCAGTTATTATTTTGAAATAGTCACCGGAATGTAAATTTGGTCGTCTTGAAGTATCCCGAACAGGTGATCCAAGTTTAGTTGATCGTCAATCATATTGTGGAAAAGATGGATTTAAGGTAGAATCAATTGAAAATTACATGGTAATTGGTATGTATTAGAGTTTTCCGTGATTATATTATTTAAAATATTTTAGAATTATGGTTCATGTATTTATTAAAGCTCTACGATCGTCAATCATTTCACCTGGTGGATTTTTTAAGTGTTCTATTCGAGCAAGAGCAACCAGAGATTGTAATTGTGGAAGGAAGTTAATGGTATTCTGCTACTGACAATTTTTCAAATTTCAATAATAAGTGTATGTATGTACTTCTTTGGTAGACTCGAATTGTTGGCGGCATGGAAACAAAAGCAAATGAATATACACCGATGGCTGGCATTGTTAACATTGCAATGCGAAAAATTTTCTGTGGTGCTACTATCGGTGAAACATTCATAGATTTTATAACAAATTATGATTCATTAATAGATAATTTACTTTGATTTTAGTTAATCGACGACAAATAGTCTCTGCGGCTCATTGTGTAATTGGTCGCGAGCCAACTGATATTGGTATTGTAGTCGGTGAACATGATACCAACAAAGGTATAAATTGAACTTGAGACTGTTCCCATCAACCATTTATATGGGTAATTAATTCAAGTTTAATTGATAGGTGACGATTCAAATTTCACTCGTATTTACCTTGTGGATAGATATAAAATACATGAAAACTATGTGGATGATTCAAATTATCAAAATGATATTGCGTTGATTCAAATAATTGGATCGATTGATTTTAATTATGGTGTTAGTCCTGTTTGTTTGCCTTACAAGTGAGTATGAACGTTACATTGATTTGAAAAATAATTGATTTGCCATATCCAGATTCCGTACTGAATTATTTACTGGCCGAACTGTTGAGGCAGCTGGTTGGGGTACAACATCATTCTCAGGACCAACATCTAATGTTTTAATGAAAGTGAAACTGAATATAACATCAAATGCATATTGTAACACATTTTATAGTGATAATATAACACAGTCAAATATTTGCACATATTGGAGAGGTCAAGATACATGTCAGGTGAGATAAATTATCTTCATTAACAACTAAATAGTTATTCAAATTTGGAATTGTAGATGGATTCTGGTGGCCCTCTTTTTTACACTGATGGGAATATATTATTCTTAGTTGGTATTATTAGCAGTGGAATTGGTTGTGGTGGTAATGCACCCGGTGTATCAACCAGAATGACTGAATATGTTTATTGGATACAAGATAATTTGACTGCTGATATATGTATTAAAATTTAATCAACGTTCTAAGTGAATAAAAAATTGAAGCATTAGTTGCAAAACTTATCATTAATTTATTCTTATTTATAATTTGAGTCTACATTTCTTGATAACTCTAATTATGGTAATGAACTCGTGTGAATTGTTCCTGATAACGATTTCAGTTCACACGAACTAATAGTATTTATTACATACGTATGCGTATTCAGTAGATAGATTTAATTTACGTTATCTCAATCAATTAGTTCTTGTTTTACATAAATCAAGCATATTGAACGTGATGCGTATAAAATCAGTGTAAGTCACATGCCATATCTCATTTATTATATAATTTGTCTTTTATTAATCTCAAATTAATTCCTTTGGCTGGCCGCATAATAAAAGTTTTGGGAGCCATGTGCAAAACTCTATCTCTATCTGATGCTAATTCAACTCGATGGTCCTTCAATAAACTTGCAATTCCAATTCTCACAGTTATTTGTGCAAATCGATCACCAATACAATTATGCGGTCCAGTGCCAAATGGTAGGTATGCATATTGATTAATATTCTTTTTATTTTCTGGTGAAAATCGTTCGGGATCAAATTTCTCTGGTTCAGGATAATACTAAAATGAACATTGAATTGTTAGTTTCTGTTAATTATTGATTTTCATATATAATATACTTTTGGATCATGATGTAATCCGTAAATGGATATATAAAGCGGAATACTTGGCGGAATTTTAAAATCAACTCCAAATGGTTTCAACGAGTACTCAGTCGATTCACTTAATTCACGATCAAGGAATCCGACTGGTGGCCAAAACCTTAATGTTTCTATAAAACAAAATCATGAATGTTAAAAAAGCTTATAAAATGTAAGAAATATATTATACCGCTTATCACCATTCCCAAATATTGCATTTCACTTAAACAGTCATAAGTGAATTCACCATTGTTTTTCTTCAAAACATCACGGATTTCGGATCGAACTTTACTTTGTATCTCTGGATGCTTTGCCATTTCATAAAGAGCAAATGAAATTGTAGTAGATGTTGTTTCAAATCCGGCAGAAAAGAAAAATGCTGGTTGAGCTACCAGAACTTCATCACACCAATCTAGAAAATTGTTAATTGGCAGAACAGTATAATTTATACCTCCTCTAAATATTTACTAATCGGAAACTCACTTATATCGTCTTTCATTTTCAAAGTGTTATCAGTCTTGAGTTCAATCATCATGTCAATTAAATCCTTTCTCATCACTTTATTTTTCTCACGGCTATTTAAGACTTCAGTAAAAATTTCGGTTAAAAACTTAGTAGCTTCAGTGGAGAAGACCTATAAAAGGAATACCATTAAAATTCAGGGAATCAATTCAATTCCATTCCATTTTAATATTGACCTTGGATCTTAAGATCGGAATCAATGCTGGAATAAATGCACTTGAAATAAATTCAAAAATACGACCGGTTTTCGGTTCAAAAACTTTTTCTCCATTTTTTCGGAATTCATCGTGTGGATCTTCAATACTATTCACATCTAATCCAAAGGCACAGGATGCAATTATATCAGTTGCAAATCGGGCGGCATAATCACGAATCTCGACACAGTCACCATCACGATATTTATTAAAGTGATCACCGAAATTGTCTCCAATATTTTTCACTAGCGGGAACATTTGCTTTAATCTTCCACTGGTGAAGAAAGGTGTCAATTTGGCACGCATTTGTCTCCACATTGAATTCCTCGCAAAGAATAAATTATATGCTCCCAATTTATCAGACTTATCGGTTTTTGTAAAGCGATTTGAAAAAGAATTAAAATCCTTCACCAAAATATGCTTAATAATTTCTGGATCTCGAATCAGAAGTCCCGGTTGGGTGAGAAGGGTAATTCCAACTACTGATTCATCCTTAGCGTTCTCATGGTTATACAAATCTTGAAACGCTTCGGGTACCGACCGTTTAAAACTGACCAACGATCCTAGATTTCCAATTAAAATCTTTGCAGGGATTGAAGGTATGGTGGATCCTTTCCAATAATTTGCTCTGAATTTTAGCCAAATATAGCATAATGCGCTCACTGATAACAACAATATAACAGCTATCATATTAATTGTCTTACTTCATTAACTGTTTAATTCAAAATAACTGAAATCAAACGTCTGTGTACTGTATTTATTCACAATATTATTTGATAAGAAAAATTTGAATCGAATAATATACAAAGTCACGGTGAATTTGATAATTGACTTTAAAATGAAAATTGCAAATCATGACAAATCGTTTGTTTTTAATTGCTTGGGGCTTTCTCACTTGAAAAAAAAAATTATTGAAAATTTCACTTATCATCATAAGATTTTTATTGTTATCAATAAGTTATATGAAATCATGTAACATGCTTGTATAAATTATAAAAGCTTTTGATGTTTAAATTATCATAAGATTTAAAAGAGATTAAATGCTAATAAATCAAGTGATAAGAATTATTAATTTGATGAAAATTTGATCAATAATCAATTGAATGTAAGTTATTCCACTTGTTCTGGTGGCCATTGAAATGTAACTCAGAATTACGCTAGACGATTATCTATTAACTTTAATTATTCCAAGCTCATGGTGACGATATAAATACATCAAGGTACAGTAATTAGGAGTATATAGCCAAGGACTTTTACTTAAAGCTTTTATTTATCGTATAATTTATCTTTAATCAATTGAATGTTCATTCCTTTTTCAGTTCTTATAATCAATGTTTTTGTACTCAGCTTCAAATCTCTTTCAGTGTCTGGTGCTAACTCAATTCGATGATTTTTGAGAACGTAAAGAATACAAAGTTTCGTTGCAAGTAATGCGAGTCGATCGCCAATACAATTATGAGGACCATTGCCAAATGGTAAATAAGTATATGGTGTAATGTTGCTTCTATTTTCATGTGAAAAGCGCTCTGGTATAAATTTATGGGGTTCAGGGTAATACTACAATTAGAAATATAATTGTTTATGATGCAAAAACATGATTAGGTACACACTTTAGGATCATGCATCAGTCCTATAATTGTAACATAGCATGGCATTCCTGCAGGAATGGTATAATCAACACCATACTCTTCCAATGAATACCCATTTGGATCAACACATTCTCTATCTAAGAATGGAACAGCTGGCCATAGCCTTAAAGTTTCTATTAAAAATAAATTTATAGTTAGTAATCCTTCTAAATTTGAAATCAACATAAAAACCATTAACTACGTTGTCAAGATATTGCAATTCCATTACGTTATCATAGTTCAGATCACCGTTACTGTTTTCTAGTGCGTCTCGAATTTCATTACGTAGTATCTGTTGAATTTCGGGATGCTTCGCTAATTCATAAAGCGCAAACGAAATAGTTGTTGAGGTAGTCTCAAATCCAGCCGAAAAGAAGAATGCTGGTTGTGATACAAGAATATCATCACTCCAATCTAAAAGAGAATAATATTAATATGTTTGCATAACTACGTAATTAACGTATACATATAAAAGCTTTAGAATTTACCAATATGTTTCTTTATATCAAGATTATCATCGTTTTTCCATTCAATCATAATATCGATCAAATCATTTCTCGTTATTTTTAATCTTTCACGTTCTTTTAAAACATCTGTGAAGGTGTCTGTTAAAAATTTAGATGCATCTTTGGTGAAAAACTACAAGCAAACGAAATATTAATACGTCAATGTGTGATGGTAAAGGATTAAAAGAAAATACCTTTATTTTGAATAACTTCACTAATGATGGAACAAATATGATTGAAATAAAATCAAAAATTCGACTCAAATTAGGATTGAACATCTTTTCACCATTGACACGAAAACTATTTTTAGGATCATCAATTCTATTTACATCTAATCCAAATGCACATGAAGCAATAAGATCAGTTCCATAACGAGCCGAATAATCTCTTATATCAATTGATTCACCATCCTTGAGTTTACTAATATGTTTATCAAATGTAACAGCAATTTTATTAATGTGATGGAACATTTGTTTAAGTCGTGCACTTGTAAAAAACGGTGTCAATTTTGTTCTCATTTGTCTCCACATTGTTACATTTTTGAGAAAGAATAAACTATAAGCACTTATTTTATCTTCATGTGGATCAACAGTTTCAAATCTGATCGAGAATGAATTAAAATCCTTAATTAATATTCTTTTTACTAATTCAGGATCTCTGATCATTAATCCCGGTTGAGTTAAAAGAGTGATTCCACCGACCGGTGAGTCTTTTATGCGATCATCGAAATACCATTCTTTAAATAATTCAGTCACTGATTTCTTTTGTAGAACTAACTGAGCAAAGTTTCCAATCAATAATTTTGCTGGTATATAAGGAACATTTGTTGTCTTCCAGAAATTAGTTCTTCTTCTAAGCCATATGAATACAAACAACAAAAGAGTTGCCAAGCCACTTATTAATATAGACATAATCATTATTTCAAATTCACTTAATTCACAATGTAGACTGAAATAAATCTTATAATATTCTGTCTATTTATAAGAATTACTCTTAATTATCATACTTAATGGAGTGTTGACCAAATACTCTCAAATAATTGTAGATAAATTTAATTAATAATTATTCTTTGACATTTAATCTCTTACAATACTAGTTGAAACTCGATGAATGTCTGCTTTTGTTTATTTGAACATTTCATGCAAATTCCAATATTAAAATAGAATTATTTACAATGCAAATACGTTGTATGAAATCAATTATTTAAAAACAAATTAAAAAGTGATAATGTTATGTAAATCGTACATTATAATCTCACTGGAACAATATGATTTAATAATGTTTACATGGAAATTTAAAATTCTGTGATGATCAATAAATTGAAATTGAAATACGCAACGAAAATTATTTCCTCTAGGACTTTCAATTGAACTGAAACATTTTATTACGATAAAATTTTAAGAAAACTCTTATAATTTAGTACGATAGCTCTTATAATGTTTTAAATAAATTGATGTAAATATGTATAGCAAACCGATCAACTACTAAAGAAGTAGTTATGTACTCACCATTAATAAATTTAAGAAGTGATTAATTTATCTTTGATTAATCTAATATTGATACCATCTTCAGGTCGCATAATCAGAGTTTTTGTGCTCATTTTTAGATATTTCTCATTTTCTGATGCCAATTCAATTCGATGGTTTTTGAGAACGTTCACTACCCCTATTTTTGATGAAATCAGCGCGAATCTATCGCCAATACAATTATGTGGCCCACTGCCAAATGGCAAATATGTATATGGTCTAATATTGCCTTTATTCTCTACTGAAAAACGTTCCGGATTAAATGTTTCTGGTTCAGGGAAATGCTAAAAATTAAATAAGAATTATTAATTGATGATTATCTAAAATGATTCAAATAGTCAACACGGACATTTGGATCATGAAGTAGTCCATAAATTGAAATATAACAGGGCATTCCTTGCGGAATCTTATAGTTGATGCCATACTGTTTCAATGAATATCCATTAGGATCACCACATTCACGGTCTGTGAAAGGCACTGGAGGCCACATTCTCAAGGTTTCTGCAAGTTAAATTTGATTTATTGCAGAACGTATAATTGTATATGAATCGAGAGAATTACCGCTGATGACACTATCAAGATACTGCATACCCATTACATTATCATAATTCAATTCTCCTTTACAATCTTCGAGTACATTTCGGATTTCGTTACGTAGTGTTTGTTGAATTTCGGGATTTTTAGCTAACTCATAGAGTGCAAATGAAATTGTAGTTGAGGTAGTCTCAAATCCAGCTGCAAAGAAGATTGCTGGCTGTGATACTAGTATTTCATCACACCAATCTACGATGAATCAAATAATATTAATTAATTTCTATTCAATCTATTACAATTTGATATTCATATTTTACCAATATTTTCTTTCATCGGTAATGAATCATCATTTTTCCATTCAATCATTATATCTATTAAATCCTTTCTTGCTATTTTAAGTTTCTCGCGTTCTCTCAATACCTCAGAAAATGTATTTGACATGAATTTAGATGCATTTTTCTCAAAAAACTATACAATTATGTATATATGATTATTAAATTTTATCTCTTTAGTAGTTGAACTTAAAAGATTATCATTACCTTCAGTTTAAATATTTTAACAAGCGAAGGCACAAAGAATACCGAAATAAAATCAATAATCCGGCTGAAATTAGGATTAAACATCTTCTCACCATTTACGCGGAAGTTATTTGTTGGATTATCAATGCTGTTCACTTCCAATCCAAATGCACACGATGCAATAATATCAGTTCCATATCGTGCTGCATATTCTCTAATCTCAATCGATTCTCCATCTTTTAATTTACACAAATGTTGATCGAACTTTATCGCGATATTATTAATCAAATAAAACATTTGTTTTAATTTTGCACTTGTGAAAAATGGTGTCAATTTCGATCTCATTTGTTTCCACATTTTTACATTTTTAAGAAAGAATAAACTATAAGCACTTAGCTTATCATCATGTGGATCAGCGGTTTCAAATCTTGTTGAAAATATATTAAAGTCCTTGATCAATATGTCCCGTATTAGTTCAGGATCCCGAATGAGTAATGCGGGTTGGGTGAGCATTGATATACCAGCTACGGGAGCATCCTTTACTCTTTCGTCCATGTACCATTCCTTGAACAATTCAGAGACTGACTTCTTTTGGAGCACTAATTGTTCAAAGTTTCCTACAAATGGTTTAGCTGGCAGGAATGGAACGTTTTTTCCTACCCAAAAGTTGGCTCTCGTTCTACTCCATAGGTAGATCGTGGAGATCAGTATTACTATAACTAGAACTACGATTGGAATCATTTTGCTTATTCAACTGATTGCAAATAACTGATTCCATTTAATTCCATTTCCCTATTTATATATCAGTCTAGGCGATGTTAAAACGAGCAATCAATTGACATCCGATAAACACGGTAATAGTAAATATTATTCTACAACTATACTGATAACGGATTTATAGACGGTGTTGAAACAATCACAAGTCATTATGATTTGTAGTTTTTCTTAAATATATTTCTGATCACGGGAAAAATTGATTACTCTTAGCGCCAATCCGTCTCCAATGTAAAATCGTTTAAAAATTATTTATACTAAATGAGATGAATCACTTAATTTCCCTATAATGTTTTGCTCAAGGAAATAAACGTGAATTGGCTGTAGTTGAATGTTCATTCAATTTTTTTCCTACTTTATGCCTTAACACGAAATTATTAATATATGGATATATTTATAAATGATTATTAATATATTAATAATATATGTGTTATTTAATAAATAACAACTTTTTTGTAATTTAAAGTGTTTTTAAATCTGAGGTAGGTGCTCCATCTGTTGTAAAATCAATCAATAAACATAGAAATGACATCATCTGTTTATTCAGACGCTGAATCATTTTTGCTCAATAAAAATATTGTTTTTGTAATTGGAAGTTCNATTTCATTCGAGTCGCTTTCGACTGCTCCCAAACTCCAAATGAATTTAATGCATACGAAAATCATATACGTGGAATCTGTCGTGTAAATTTGTACGGCAGACTTGTAATGACCGTATTAATATTTAACCATTTGATAATGGAATCTGGTGTGCAGAAGAGCGAGAGTGCCACTAAGACAGAATTATTTTATATGGGATTGGAGCAAAATATGGAAAGACCTCAGAATTCGTCCGATTACGCGGTCAGGATCAGAAAACAACATTCAAAATGTTTATCATTATTTTCTCCATTCGATTTTTATATCACAGGCGAAGTACTTTAATAAAGTACTTTTTACTAACTATTTGTAAGTACCACTTAAATGAGCCATGAATTGACGTATAGACTCACTAGTTAATATTAAAATAATTAATATTATTGAAATGTCAAATTAGCAAAGACACATTTTAGGATATGATATATCCTTCTCCGAATTTGATGAATTTGCGTGTGCCTCGGTTGTTCATTGAGAACAAATAAGAGGTAAAGGCATATAGCAACTCGAATTAATATATTGCCTTTTTCTAATAGAATAGAATAGAATGATAGAAATTTTCGCGTTTGAATCGTAATTTCAATAAGGTCCGATTTGTTAGTTGCATCTTTTTTACTTAGCACTGTAGAAACGTATTTTGGCAAAAATTATAATAAAGTTTCGTTACGAACTTTGACAAGGTTGTATGGAGGTAGTACCGAAGTAGTTTTCTTATACTGACTGCATATTCGGACGAATTCTCGAGATCCTTCCACATTTTGCTCCAATCCCTTGTAAATTAACTCTATATTACTGGCACTCTCGCTCTCCTGCACACCAGATTCCATTGCCATTGGCTAATTAATTGAAATGGTCGTTCCAAGTCTGGCATACATTATGTATNATATTAATAATATATGTGTTATTTAATAAATAACAACTTTTTTGTAATTTAAAGTGTTTTTAAATCTGAGGTAGGTGCTCCATCTGTTGTAAAATCAATCAATAAACATAGAAATGACATCATCTGTTTATTCAGACGCTGAATCATTTTTGCTCAATAAAAATATTGTTTTTGTAATTGGAAGTTCATATATTTCATTGAGAACAAATAAGAGGTAAAGGCATATATCGAGTCGAAATAATATATTGCCTATCATTTCTCAACGTAATTTTCTGAAGAAATTTTCTATCATTGTATTTCTTCTTTTTTTCTGTATTTTGCTCAATGAATGTATTTTGCTCATAAAAATTTACATTCCGAACAAATACAAAAAATTTTCTGAAAATTTGTTGGAATCAAATAATAATAATAGATTCCTTGTTAGCTAAAGTTGAGTGTGTTAAATTGTTTTAATCAGTTAATTAAATATGTTGGATCCTAAATTCCTCGATTTACCGGGCGTAGTGAGTATTTTAATCTCGAATAGCTGTGAAATGGTATATTACAACCAAGGTGTTTCCCTTCTTCGACTTTACATTCCAATAGGTTCACGATCAACCCGATGTTTTTGAGACACCGGACAATCCGGATCAGTCCCCGACATCTGATTACGAGGACGAGGAGCCAGAGAATGATTGTATTGAGAAGTTACATTTGTCGAGTAAGCAATCATTCAACAAGTTCAAGGGAAAGTATCTGATTGGAAATGTTGATTTTTCCGACAACATTACCAAAAAACACCGCAATGGATATGAGGCAACGTATGCTAAATAATTACTTGACTCAGATACGTTTTATAATAATAATTATGCTGATTATTTTTTGTAGCTCTGGTATTTGGGAGTTAGCTGGAGATGGTGAAAAAGAATCTCCGATTCAAAAGTATCATCGTCTGGAATGCGAAATGAATGAATTGATTGAAGAGATTGCTGTACTGCAACGGGACTCCGCTATTTCAAGTGATGAAAAGAAATCTTATGAAGCAGTTGGTGATGTAGTGAATAGCGCGAAGAAAGTTCTAACCAGCTTGAATGTGGAACAGGTGTTAGGTAAAGAATCGTCAGGAAATCCATCAAAGGACGTAGAAGAATTACTCACTCAAATTAGATCGAAAAAGGATGCCAAATTGGCTGAGATTGCCGGATCTTCAACTAAAGAAAAAGAATATGCAATAAGAATTGAGAAGCTGGAAAATAGATTGCATGAATTAGAAAGTGCTATTGGCGTTAAACAAGATAAACTTAATCGTCTGTCGTCTGCGTTTGGTACTTCTAGTGTAATGGAGGCTGTGCAACAGCTATCAACGAAAGCTGCCTTGCTGCAACCAGCCCAGCTTGATACAATCGAAACTCGAATAACCACATTGGTGACTAAGATGGATGCAATTGCAGAGAAGAGTGCTGCCACAAACCAAGATACTGTGCGAGATCAGAAAACAATGGAATTGTATGATATCGCTAAAAAAACAGAACCTATTCTGCAAGTACTTCCAGATATGCTAAGTAGAATGCAAGCTTTGGAAACTCTTCATAAGCATGGTAAGTTATAATATAATTACTAAAATTTGTGCGCTAATCTAGCTTTTCAATTCACATTGCAGCGACTAACTTCTCTCAACTGATATCTGAACTGGAAATTACTCAAGCTAACATAGCTATGGGATTAGCGAATAATAAGGGAATACTCCAAGAAGTTGAAGAACAATTTAAGAAAAATAATGAAAATGTAAGCAAAGAAATTTCTAAGTTGGATGAACGTGTCAAGAAAGTGGTAGACTCTAAAAAGTAAATATTTTATATACGCACATTATTTAATGAAATTATTTAATAAACTGATATCAATATAAATCGAATGTCATTTCTTATTTAACTATATGGTCATTTAAAAGGCTAAATCAATATGTTTCGGTATTATTTTTCTTGTTCTCAGCTGCA
This sequence comes from Coboldia fuscipes, assembly GCA_001014335.1. Lineage (NCBI taxonomy): Eukaryota > Metazoa > Arthropoda > Insecta > Diptera > Scatopsidae > Coboldia > Coboldia fuscipes. The sequence goes on along the minus strand of JXOR01000505.1, from coordinate 95,056 downwards.
GTAGGAAATGAGTAACACCTTTAAGGACATACCAACACTAATAAATTGAGCAATTCTATTCATTAAGCCTGATTGTATTGTCGATGTGTTGCATAGCAGATGCTCTTCGTTACTTACTGTTACCCCTATGCTTCGGTATGCTTGCTTACGTGTTTTCTATATTGTTATCCGGCACATTGTGATCCCTTCATACATAATAATAATTGATCTCTATATAGCGCCGATATTGAACAACAAGTCAAACGGCCGTTATAGACTAATGCCTCTTTTTCCAGAATATAGTAATGGCATTTAAATTGGTGTAATAGTGTATGTATATTTGATTTCTTTGATGAACTATCTATAGGGTTCCAGTACCGTACAATATGACCAGATCAGTTAGTCGCGTCGCGTATTCATCGTAGTTCGGGTAGTTAAAAATGATTTCGTTTTGAATTATTATTTTCATCTAAATTATTTGTTAATTGTTGAATTTTTCGTTTACGTTTTAATCTTATTTTTTTTTTTACATTTATTCGCGTGTGTTGTTTTATAATTCGTCCGTTTATCGTTAATTTATTTGAGTGAAATAAAGGACGTGTTAAATTCCACTAGTGTTGTATAGTTTTCTTAAAGTAAGAAAACCGTTAAAGGAAACTTAAGTAATAGGAACTTACAAAGTTCAACTGACGTATTTTTTGTGGTGAAGGATTTTATAAAAACATTCAAAATTTTCTCCCGAAAGAGTTCACTTAGAATGTCCTTCTCGAAGGCAAAAATAAAGCGTTTCAACGATGTTGACGGTGAGTTTAAATTTAGAACGTAGAATTTTGGTAAAAGTTCGTTACTTCTTTATGGGCCGATCAGAATCTTGATTCAAGACCGTAACAATTTTGATTTCCGCCAAATCTAATATTTCTGTTACACATATTATCAGTACCTCATAAGGTCTCTATTGTTCACCTCTAGTTGACTATACGATCGACCCTTTTGATCACATTCAACGGGATTCACACATTTATAAAATCATATTGGATGTAACAAGAAACATCTATGATGCAATTACCCTCGTCTTATTGCTGAATGATTTTCTTTTACGTTCACATGTCGAAAAAAAAATACCGAAACACCTTTTGTATTTAACGTACCATGCATGGTTTGATTCAAAATTAATCAGTAGGGATCAAACTACTTATTGTCCTATCTAAGACCCTTCATTTTCTAACTTCTGCTTTTACTTGTATATTTGTTAAAAGGGGGAAATTCATTTTAAATTCTGGTTTCTTATAAGATTGATAAAATAAACGCAAAATAATATTACAGAAGAATTCATGTATTTCACGATTTCATACTCAATTATAGATTTTAAATCACAATTATAATTACAGCTATTACATCACCTTCACCGAGCACCCGAAAGGAGTGCATCAAGAAGTTTTTAAAAGAATCCAGCGGTTTGGAAAAATTAATGCAAGAGAAGGCGAACAATGAAAATGAACAGAAGGAAACTTCAAAAAAAAGTTCAAAATCCCTTCGACTATTCAGAACGGTAATGAAATAACTCGTTATTCAACTTTAACGAATTATTTAAATTAACTTGTTACCTCAATTATTTCCATAGCCATCGTTACCAAAACGGTTAAAATTCCGTAACAATTCAGAGGCAAGTACACCAAAACCGTCCAGTTCCGCATCGAAGAGTTTATTCGGCACCGGAAATAAACATGTTCAAGAAGCACTGGATGCAGCTAACGCAGAAATTCAAAATAAGTCGGAAGTATTGAAGGGAGTAGAAACTCGACTGAATGAATTAGAATCGGAAATACATCATTTGACCACCTCGTTAAAGAAATCGAAGGAATCAATAAATGAGAAAGATGCTCAAATTAAAGTATTTGAAAATGAAATACAAACGGCAAATAGCAAATCATTAGAATTTGAGCAAAAGATTCATGAAGTGGAACAGAAAAACTCCAAGCTGGAAGATGAGATTAAGTCGATTGTAAAAAGTCATGAGAATGAAATTAATTTCTTAGTTGGATTAAACAGTGAAATAGAAGTAAAAAATGAAAAAGCGTTAACAGAAAATAAATGTCTAACCGAAACTTTAGATGAGTTAAGAGGTGAATTATTTGCTACACAGAAGGATTACACTTCTTTACGTGATTTATCTGAGTTAAAGAATTCTAAATTCAATGAGCTAGAAGCTGATGCCAAATCATTAAACAATCAGATTACCGATTTATTACAGAAATTAGGTGATGCACGAAAACGATCAGAAGAAGACATGTTATGTTACGCAGCTGAGAGTAGCAAATTATTACAAGAAATTGAAAATTTGCGTAAAGATTATGGAAGATTGGAGAATGATTTAAAACAAAAAGATAAGTTGTTAATGGAACTTAAGGAAGAAATTGAGGAACGTGACATTGAAATGGATACAATGAGAGATGCTATCCGTTTAGAACTTGTAGAGCAGATCAAAGAGGAAAGTGAAGAAAAAATCAGAACTCTGAATGAGAATCACCAACTAGAAATTATTCAATTGGCACAAGATAACCACCAAAATTTAGAAGAGTATCAGAAGAAATTGAAGAAATTAGAAGATGAATATTTAGCTCGTATTGAACATATAAACGATTCAGCAATGGAGAAAATCCGTATTTCAGAAATTCAAACAGAAGAAAAGATTAAGAATATGGAACATATAATAGATGAAACCGTGGAATTAGAAAAACAGAAAAAGCAAACTGAAATGCAACGAATTCAATCCGATTTAGAGCAATTACAAGCATTACATGCGGAACTTCTTCAACAAATCAATGATAAAGATAAAGTTATTTATGATTTAATGTCTCAGTGTAAATTCGAGAATGAAAATGTGCAACAGTATGAAACACGTTTACAATCCCTCTTGACTGAATGTAATCAACTGCGCACTGAAAAGTACAATTATCAATTGACACTTCAAAGCACTCGATCAACGGTTAATGTACTCACTGACCGCTTAAGAAAATCTGATATGGACGTGGAAACATTAAAAGACGAATTGGTGACGTTGCAAGAGAAATATGAAGCAACCGTAAACGATTTGGAGCAGCAGACTGAAAGATCAATTGAATATCGGGATGCATTAGAAACTCTTAAGAATTCATGTGTAGTTTTTGAACAGGAGTTCCGTCAAAAGGAATCACAGTACTTTGAAAAGTCGATTATTCATGAGAAAGAGACTCTGGACACAGTTAACAATATTGAAAAACTATTGAACAGTAAAATTGATGAGAATCTTTCCAAATACTCTACCATGTATTCAGAGTTATTAGCGAAATATGAATCTCGTGAGTTATACATTAAGAACCTTAAAACTCAATTAGATGAGTTTAGTCGTAGTATTGAATTGGCATTACTTGAACTTGATGCCAAAAATAAGTTGATTTCTAGTTTAGAAACAGAAAATCGCAACATAAAATTAGAAAATATGACCATAAAATATAAATGTGAACAGTTTGAGAAATATGATTCGCAAAGTTCAACACAATCATCAACTAACGGAAGTATTAGAGATCGTGATGATGATCACTTAATCTCGAATGCATACATTGATGATATCATTCAACGTTTGGAAACGGATGGACAGGAAAAGAAAAACTATTTAGAAGATACCATTTTAACGGAAAATGCAAATTTGAAACAAAAAGTAATGGAGCAAACTAAACAGATTCAAATATTAAAGGAACTAATTGAACTGGAACACCATCAAAATGAGGAGAAAGTTAAGGTAAATCCCCTTTATCTGATGTATAAATGGATCTTATTGTATCTGTACTTTTATAGATGGAAAATATTCAAAATATTGAGAAACAATTGTTGAGTCAACAAACTTCAACGGAAGACAAGACATCAATGCAAATCGATGAATTGAAAGAAGCTAATGAGGAATTAAAAACCGTAAGTATTATTAATTTTAGTTAATACCACAGGATATGATTACAAAATTGGAATTCTCTTTTAGCAATTGACCAACTTGCAATCGAAATTCAAAGAACAGGAATTCACGATCCGTGATCTTAAAGATCAAGTGACACATGAATTGACACCAAAAAAATTGAATGCATCTGGTAAAATTGGTACACCGAAGACACCAAAAACATTTGCGGGAAAAGAGAATCGTTGTTCACCAATGCCCACTGGTGTTATTGCTAGTCCCAAATTAAATTTATTAAAGCCACGAAATTTATACTAAAGTTTATCTTCCAATACACTGCAAAATGTTATGATTTGATCATCAATTGGATATTTCAATCATTACGTATTGGAAGAATACTACAAGTCATCACTAATAAAAAATAATAGAAATAGTAATTTTTCGCTTATTATAATCATGATTTTATTTCAATGAAATGTGTAAACTTAAACACTAAACAAATTTTATAAAATTAACAGTCGAATTGGCAAGATTTATATTTAAACTTAAAAAGGCACATTTTAATATTGATTGAATAAAGACTAGTTAATATTTGGCATTGAGATATTGAAGTTAAAGAATTTATCATTAAGATCACAGACACAATAGGAAGGTAAATCACATTTTTTAGTTCTGCAATTAACAGACGTTGGACTAGACGGTGTGGATTGACTTCTTTTCTTTTCAGTTTCTTTTCGTATCCGCCGTTTTTCACTTTCTTTTAGAAAATGTTCTACTAATTTATTATGATTGACCACTTTCAAATGGCCATTGTTTCCAATGTAATGCATATTAATTTTTTTTGATTCACGACCAACACACACTTTCCCTGAATTACCAATATATTTCACTTTTCCATTGTTCTGAATTATTTGCACATTGGTACTATTTCCAATCACTTCTAATGATCCATTATTAGTATTAATCCTTATGCGATTACTATTCCCAACGATCCGGATTTTCAAATCATTTTGTTCAATTCGGAATTCCTTGGAATTTCCTATATACTCCGTTTGTGATACATTATCATTGTGACTCTCCTTCTCCTTCTCCATCTGCAGTTTATTTCCTGATATAATCATCGTCTTCTATCATCTATTTTAGGAACTGTTATTTTACACTTAATATTCACTTCAATTTAGTATACATCTAAATTAGTTCATACTGTTTTAGTTGTTTGTAATTAAACCTATTAAACATAGCCACCTCCAACTTATCCGACTCAATTTCTCTATAGCACTGAAAATTATTGTCCAAAAACATCGTATTTAATACGAAACGATAGGTCAGATAACTGTTGGAACGAATATGCTGGCCACAAATACCACAGCACAATATATTTTATGTGTAGTGATGATCAATGCGAAGGTTCTTTCCCGATTCATCAATTATTTGTAAACAAAGTTTTCTAATATAATTGTTAGTGTGATGTAGTTAATTACAGATAATTGCAATCATGATTATCATGTGAATGAAAAACAATTCATTGATAACAAAATTTAAAAGGAAATATGTTCGAATTTTTGTGAATAATAAAGGTGTTAAAGTGTACCAGTTATGTGTTAGTGACTGTAAGTGTTCACAGCTCATTATTAAACCCCTTTATATGATTGAGTTATGTTAGTTGTATTGTTAGCCAAAAAATCCCCGCTGTATATTTTTTTAGCGTACGTATGATTAAACATTAATTACCTGGGCCATAGTGTCATTGGTTCATATTGATTTTTGGGAATCACCTCTCTATGTAAGTAAATAATATTGTTATTATTGATAACATTTTCTTGATAAGTTTTAAGTTACGAATTATGTACAAGTTGTGATTAATTTACCTGTTAATGAAATAGATTAAATTGGATCAGACAGACAGTCGATTCTATTGAAATTAGTTCATAATAATACAACTGATGCCCATAATGGATTTTCATTCTAATCATTTCGATTTTATTTCTAAACCAATTATCGATCAACTTAACTAAATGTATAATATCGCTAATAAGTAATATTTAACATGTTGCAGTCATATTATTCTATTGTTTGATTAAACTATTTTAATTCTTTAATGAAATTTGAGGCATCTAATAGTTAACTAAAATATGAATTAAAATAAATGCTTACTTACATAGAATGAACGAAATGTCTGTTTCAAATAAAAAAAAAATACTAAAATAACATTTTAATCGTTTAAATATGTACACCTTATTCGTTTATTATCATGGCTAAGGTTTTGCTCTATCTAATTGTATTCAAATATGTCAAGTAACAAATTGACTATAAAATCTATTATATAAAAAAAAATGTTAATATAAACTCGTTAACATTTTAAATTGATAAGAAAGAAACATCTAACGATATATGCGCTATAACATTTTGTTTGTCTGTTAAAATACTTCTAAAATATCTATGCTGAGGGTGTGTAACATTTAAAATCACCTTCTCAATGTATTGCATATAATAACTGTTTGAGTAACAAATTTCTATAAATCATTTTTAATATGTTTTCATTTTGTAAATATTGGACGGGATTTTGAATATGTATTTTAATTAAATTTCATACCATAAAAATGTTACAATTGTCAATTAAAAAGAGATTTTATAAAATCTAATCAACCTTAATTACTTTTGAGATTCAGATATAACTACAATATCATTGATATCTAATGGAATCTAAACTATTTTCATATCTAATTTAAGAAACGCAATTAAATAATCGTTTTAATTATCAATTGATAAACCCTGTGAATTACCGATCACCCTACCAGAAAATGGGGATTTTTTAAACAATTTCTTAATAATCAAATAACATCTTTTTTCGCAATAATCGTTCATATGAAAAGTCTACGTATGAAGAAAACTATTTCCGTTACGTAAACCAGACGACGCAATGTGTAAAACAAACAGGACGTCCGTGAGAGTGTTCAATAACGAGTTTTCATATAAAATAATTTGATTTCATATATCCAATGGTCCACTTATCTAAGTATAAATTACGTCTAATACGGGAATTAATATTAGAAGGCATTCATTTTAAATGTGATTTACTTTAAACAATACCGTTAAAAAATGATTCATTAATTTCAGTCTTAAATATTCTTACCCAGATACATAATTTTTAATTTTTATATTGTATTGTGTACTCCTTTTAGTGTAAAAAACCTTGAGATACCACAACAATGTGTATTATTTTTTCCATTTTTAAGTAGATAATGTGAAAGTATTGATAAGACTTCGATGCCGATATCAAAGTCATAATTGTGGATATGCAGAAGCAATTTGTGTTCCATTTGGTGACAAATTATTAGCATCGGTTAATAAATAATTTGATTGATATCCACCCACTATATTGTTACCAGGTATCATTGTATTCATATCATAATCCCGAGATCCAATTGTTAATCTTACATGCAAACCGGAATCCTTAATTAAATTTACAACATCGCCATGACTGATGCCAGCTATATCATGACGATTAACAGCGATTATTAAATCACCCACTTTTAATCTTTCACAACGGTCCGCTGGACTACCTGGTATTATTTTGCCTGAAATTTACACACAACTTAATCAGTATTTCCCCTTAAGATTAATCAAGAATTACTAATCGCCACTTACCAATTGTTGATCCATAGTACTGATTTGAAGACGACAATAACACAAATCCGAAACCTTCGTTCTCATTTCTACTAACGATTACATCATACGGGAATGTCATCATTTGGTTCATATTCATATTCATATTTACTTCATTCGTATGATTACGATTTGATTTCCGTTTTAAGATCATCGTCACTTGACCTCTGCGTCCAGCATCACCCATCAGTTGAACTACACGATGATGCGAAGCATTTACCTAAAACACTTTGATCTATTCATCCGCATACAATTACACATTTTTTTATTACACTCACCACATTGACGCCATCAATGCTAATTATCTCATCACCCGTTGTGATGTTTGGATTATTGTCAGCTGATCCACCGGGTACAACATGACCAACAGTCACTTGTGATCCCTCTTCAGTACCGCCCACGATACGAAAACCAAAACCACTTTGCTGACGCAACAATGTCACCTCTGCCAGAGAATAATTTGGCTAAAAAGATTTAAAAACAATTTGAACAACACATTCATTCATAAAATTGGTAAAAAGACTTACAATTTCACTTGACGGTAGCTCGTTAGTTGGATTTAGACGTTGGAACTGTTGTTGTTGTGGTGATAGGTGACCTAAATGTGACTGATGCATTTGCTCTGGTATAGTTGAACGATGCGCCTCTAATGGTGAAAACATTGCTTTTCGATTATCCATCATGAAATCATTTACTCTTTGTTCCATGCCAACGGGACTGAGAGTCATATTAGTATATCCATGATGCACGCATCGTCCATATTCTTGACACTCATAACAATAATACACTTCCTGCTGGTAGGTTGGCACCGGTGCCATAATGGGCAATGTAGTCGGTGCACCCGAATATACACTAGAGTTACTCATATCATTGATTTGATTGTAATTATTTACATTCATTAATGGCCTTTGATCTGGATGTCGAATATATGGTGGATAATCATAATTCGATTCGATTGGACTTACTGTATTCGCTCTATATTTATGTGGCACACTATAAATTGCATTTGGATTATATGGATGAATTGGCTGATGATGTGTTTGATGATGGTGCAGTGTCATTGACTCATTTAAACGCGACGCTAAATTAGCAACACTCTTTGGATATGGGTCCATAAATGGAATTGTTTCATTATTTATTGAATCATGATCTTGTGTTTTTGCTTCACTTTGAATACTTTTTGTATCATCGATTGTTTTGTCTTGTCCATTAGTTGAATCAACATTATCAATGACAGGCGTTTTTGAACGTGTAACACCTACAAGCGGAGTCTTCGGTCGTACGGGTAACACTTCCTTTTGTTGTGTACTGTATAAATCGGCTGTTGGAGTTTTACTACGAAACATTTTATTCGCTTGCGTTTTACCAAAATCTTTATTTGAATTCAGTGAATATTTACTAGAATCACCACTGCGTCGAAATTTAGATCCTTTCATTAGATGATTCAATGTATTGTTTGGATTCCTCTGAATTTTCAAAACTGCTTCTTGATTCTTCGGGCAGTCTTTTAACACTTGCACCACTTCACTATGGGACATATCTTTTACATTCACATTGTTTATGGCTAATAATAAGTCACCTTCAATAAGACTTTTACACCCATTTCGATCTAATATCTTTTTCACCTTTTGTCCTGTGGCACTATCGGCGATTGTAAAACCGAATCCCAAAATACCTTTCACAATTGACACAAATATAATTTCATTATTATCATTTTTGCCATCAATACCATTAGATAATGTACTTATGTCAGCTTGCATCAATAAACTACCGTTTTTGTTGTTACTGCTATGCGGCTGATCAGAAATATCAAGGAAATTGTAATTTCCATCCATTGTGAGGTCCATTAAAATTCTTTCCTTTTCCGTAGGATCTGCATTTATGCTATCAACGGCGATAGTCGTTACCACTTCTGTATTTGGATCGTTCGTATCAAATGGCAAAGGATATCCACGACATACTTGCAATGTAACCGTTTCACCTTGCAGAATTGATTGGAACACATTTACCATTTCGTGGTGTGTAAAACCTAAAACACATGTATCATTCACATACACCAAAATATCTCCCGTTTGAAGTGTCCCATCCAACCATGCTGGTCCATTTCTAACGATTGATTTTATTTGTAAGAATTCTTCTGTATTGTCATCACCACCCACGATCGTGAAACCTAGACCCCGAGACGACTTTAATAATGTTGTAGTTATACGTTCGCCACGCAATTCAGCTGGATTACGAGTAAAATGATTTACTGATTTATTCATTTCACGATTTTGATGTTCTGCTCTACGTTTAGCTTCCAGAACTGGATTCTCGTATTGAGTACGACGATTAACATGATCGATATAATAGGTGCCATACTGAGGGTCATGAATTTTCTCCCAACCGTATGGTAATTCATCTTCCATACAATCCTCCAATGATTTCTTTTGAAATTTCGATAACCGCGGATCCAACCAATGTGATGTTCCAGTGTTATGGCTACAAATGAAATAGAAATATGTTAATTGAATATCTCGATTATTTATACAATCAAATAAGGATTTTATTACTCGATAAAATACACTTCACCGTTCTCCGTTATTGCTTTCTCCCATTTCGGTGGCAATGGTCCTAAACCATCTCCAGGTGACTGTTGATCTAAACTAAATTCATTTGGTCCATAAGGCAAATCTACAATTAAAGTCCGTTAATATTAATCTTGTGTATTTTTAGATGTTAGATTTAATTTGTTTACCATTTGGTTTTCCTCTCATTTGATTAGCATCCATTTGTGTATAATAAGGCAAATTTTGTGGTGGATTTTGGTATCGCATACCAGAATTGGATGGTCCACTAGCTCCATTAACTGAATCATTATTGAATAAACCATTTTCCATACTCTTTGTTAGCTCTTCAATTTCCTCATTAGCACCATTTGATTTAATCAGTTTGTGGTTTGGTTGACTCATACCACCATTTACTGGACTTGTAACAGTTTCTGTAGCCATCATCAACATTTCATTCTCTCTCGCACACTAAGATCCCAAAGATTAAAATTACTTTAAACAATGATTTTCACACTTTCAACATCTAAAAATTAATAAATGAAACACAACGGTGAGAAAATAATTATCAAAATTTTCATGATTGAAAGAAATAACACAATTAATTCACAATATTTATAATGTTAAATTTTTATAGTCACTTAAAACCTAAAGTCACCAATTAAAATAAAACAGTTTAAATCAAATACATTTTATTCAATGGAATTTCACAGTTCACGTCTGGTAGACACCACGGTTACATTCAAATAAATACCAGTCTACCTTTTAAACAACGATAAAAATATTATTCCAAACAAACACCCCGCGAATATAATATGGTTGTTTAACGAATCATTATTAATATTTGACTAATTTTTCCTTTTCAACTTAGTGCATGCCATTCCAACTGATTGAAATTTAAAATAAGAAAAAATACATAATAACGAAGTATTTAAACAACAACAATAACAGCATATTTTGCATACAAAGAAATCAACAGCTTTCAATATAATACGTTTAAACAGTGAAATATTTAAATAATCAAGTTTTATATAAAGAATAAAACAATATTATACAAACAAGAGACATCCAGGTAATATATTAATACAATTTAACTGTATTCAACAACATCGATTATGAATCATCTCATGGATATTACCATTCCAGTGTCTTAATTCAAATTCAAAATAAAATATTATACAAATGAATTGAAAACAAAAAAAAAGACAAACATTAAAAATATTTATATGTCTGTGCCGATTCTTATATAAAATCATAATAACAACACCTTAAACCTTAAAGTTTCATTTGTAGTCACATATTCTTATTTAGCGAACAAATTAAAAATATGTATATAACGCGTGGAATTTAATGAGATAAAGTAACGAAAAAATGTAAATAAAAATCTGCATGGCAATGTATATAAATAAGAAACTACACGCACCTGTTTACTCAACCAATCTAAAAGGTTTTTGGTATTAATCGTATACCTTTTTCAACTAGAGTGTATTGTAAATACTTGAGTAGTTTAAATTGACTTGTGCCTATGTAATACACCAAATTAGTAGTGTATCTACTATCTACATCACAAGAGATTTATCACAACCGCAGTAACACATAGTGATGTTGAATGCTGCGGTAAATTTAATCAACGGTTACCTTTTGGACATTTTTAAAATACTTTTGAGACCACCAAACTAAACACACAACAGAACAAGTGTATGGCTCAAGTTGTAATACACGATATTAATTTACTATAAACGGGTATAAAGAGAAGGGATTTTTTTTTACGTCTTCTCTTGATATGAAATATTATACGCCAATATTGAAAACATAATGTTATTCTCGCATATTTAGCACGTATAAAAATGTATTTATGAAGAGAAAAGCATAATTTCCAATAACCGAAGAACATACACTAGTTTTGAAGACATTTTATTTTGATACTAACAGAGAATGAAAAGAAATGAAAATTTAAATCACTTATTAATTTGCAAACGGTATAACTGGATATGCAACTTTTGATTCATAAAATGAAATGGATACACAAAATAAAAAAGTTGAACAAAATAAAGAATTCAAGAGATAAGTATTAATAAATTACCGTGAAATAGCACACAAACGACAATGGAGAAACGATTGTGAATTTTTCATATAGCAGTTCTTTTATTACCTAATATTTCTCAGAGTATAACAATATTTGTTGCTTCTTCATATTTCAATATTAACTTTTTCTCATAATCATAATAAAACAAACTAGAAATTGAATCGAAATAAAAACAAAACAAGATATGTAAAACACGAAACGAAAGACATTCAACATAATATACATATATTGAGATCATCATCTCATCCAGGTGTAATCGTAATAAAGAACAGACAAAATATAAATTAACCAACTGATGAGCTAATAAGCACTCATTTTGCCGCGTTTAATTTTGTCCATTGAAACGGAATTCTATACCTGCATAATAGATAAAAATATTGTTGCGTACACAACGACCCTTCAGCATAATAAAACTTGTGTTACCCCCGTCACTATATGGCTGGCTTCTGTCTTTTATTAATTTTCAAATGGATGGAATACACTTTTGTGTGGTAAAGAAACCACTCGATCGGGTCGATTGAATGCACCAGCCTATGCACTTTTTCTTATGGCATCATATTTATTCACATTCAACCTGATCCGATATACCGTTCTAATATTCCATAGATTTTCTGTGCTAATAACTTAATACTTTCTTTACATTTTATGTAATAATTCACAAACTGCAATTGTTCGCTCAATGAGAATGGTTTACATGAAATCCGTGTTTTGTCTAATTAACTAATTTAACTTAATTCAATTGTATTACAATGTGAACTTTCTGAGAAAGTGCAGCAGAAACAATTGAAACGAAGTTGAGGTCGGGGCTTTGATTATATTTATTAAGTTAGCTAATCATATTCCCTATGGCAATTGTAAATCATTTAAATAGGTAGATAAGGAAATAAAATCTATTAATTATTGGAAAAGAAAGCTTGTTCAAATTAACAACCTACTTTTGTGTTGACACCATCGCTTTTCGATAAAAATCATTAAAGTCTCGAGACACAATTTGTTAATTCACTGGTAATCCATCACAATACGATAAAATTCTAGTACGTTTCGATTGTTAACACTTTGCACACAATATCAACTGACAATTTTTCACTAATTGCACTAATTTAAGGCCACAAATATGCGTTTAATGAGCATTTAAATTGATAATTAATTATTGTTTATGCCGATAATTTTTCACTTCTCTTTTGATTTTGTTGACGATACACTCTTTTTGATCAGATGCACTATCTCGATTTAAAACCACGTAACTATTTGTACAAAACTGGAACAGGTACCATTGTGCTCGTATATGCTCAGTACGATTCAGATTCAACTTCACTGAGGTGTTCAATATTTGTCGCCATTTTAATCTCCTAATTGTTTTGAAGCAGAAATCGTTTCAAATTTTTGATAATTTAATTGCTTTTATTAATTTAGGTATTTTAATGCCATTTAACTATTAGCAAATAATGGAATTTGTGGTAATTAACGTCAAATCTGCGTTATTTTGTTACTGGAAATTATTTTGAAGCCCAATAATTGAGTAATTAAGTGTGCGGGAACATTTGTCGGAGTCGATATTCCCCCGTTGCTAATTACGTTTTAATAGTCTTTTTAAGAATAATTTCAGTCATTTTAGAGACAAATTTGTGAATAAATCATCATAATGTGTAATATTTTAGAAATCAAATTTGTTTTAGAAAAATGTGATTGTAAAGTCAAAATGTGATTCAATAAAAAACAAGTGCGCGTTCATATTTATCATCCAGAGGGCGTCAATTGCACAAAGAATGTTGGTTCATATTCTTGATAAATGTATTGGAAGTCGGAAACCTTGCTTACCCGGACATTTGTCAATTCTGGAGGTCTGTTTAACAGGGATTTCACTGTATGCAGTAACTATAACATTCAGCCTTCCAACCATTGCAGACGAGCATTATGCTGGTAAGTGAAAAAAACTAGATCACTTTGAACAAATTACATACAACAACTTGATTATAAAACTACATATATTAATTGTATATATTTAAACATTTACGTATAATAGTTTACTACAAATACATTCGGTTCAATCTTCATCTCTTTGAATCCTTACGCAATCATTTATGTAATTTAAATGGTTTAACATTCAGAAATAAATCCTACGTACAATGTATCTCTCTTTCAAATTTCCAGTCTTCGTACATTTAACCCACCCACCTCGTTAAAACATAAATTTTATATTTTCAATAAATAATTACGATGTCACTCATCAGTAATGAGTCAACTAATCTAACGATATATGCGAAATAAGTTCAATTAACCAAAAACTGAATATTCACAATTAATTATTTTAACCACATTGTATTCTCCTGTTTCGTTTCTATTAGCTATCAATAATTAAATAAGAAATAAACGGTAAAATAAATCGTTAAAAGTCGTTACCAATTTCATAAATCTCATTCGTCTCCAATCTTTTTAACTTACTACTTCTTAAACTTATCATGATAATAATTAGATATTTGGCACAAAGTATTTTTAATGAGAATCTCAGTTTGATTCATTCTCCGTTATTTCATTTTGATTTGTTATTCCTTCATTATTACGTATTTTCTTTTGATTGTTAATTTATTAATTAAATACTGTATTTGAGTTTTTTCTCTTTTCGATAATACCTACGATCACTACGTTGATGAATGTTATCCAAAGTAAACTTAATTTATAATTTAAATGGTTTTCATCGTAATTAGATTAAACCGTTGTTACAGACAATAAGTCTTTAATTTTGTTACTACTATTCGAATTTGTCTTCATAGCGGTGGTTACAGGTCCTATCCCAGTTAACATCACATTATCTGGAACGTTAGATGGCACAATATTCTCCTCTTTACCAGATGTACCTGCATCAGGTAAAGTTCCAGTCAATAATTTCTTCTCCTTCTGTCCAATATCTTGTAATTGTTGTTGCCGTATCAGTTGTTGTATGTAACGTTGCTGTTGGCGTTCCCTAGATTTTTCCAAGTGCTTTTTACGTTCATCTTTTGGCCAATATCGTCCCAGTTTAATTTCTGAAAATGTCTCATCTTCAGTTGTAGTCGGTGTTATGGCATTCTGTCTCAATGTTTGAATTGCTCTCTTGTCTTTTTGTTCTTTGGATGCACCCTCGATGGGTCGACGTACTATATAACGTGTTCCATCAGGTCGTTTTTTCACTTTCCACACCATTTTAGGGTGCTTATCATCTAATTCAGCCTTTGTTTTTATACCCGTATCATTTGGTTCTAGTCCCGCACCTTCTGCTCCACTTACGAAATGATACTTGGCTAAGTTAGGAGCATTAAACACCTCTGTTTTCTTAGTTAGTTGCTGTTGCTGTTGTTGGCTCAATGACTGCCGGAATAATTGTTGCTGTAACATAATGGTTTGTTGAAGATTATCGTTATTTGTGTACATAATGTTATCTGTTAGAGGAGCAACTTTTTGTTCACGTCGTGGACATAACACTAGTGTAGACGACTTAAACTGCTGTTGCTGCTGATTATTATCATTTAACCTAAATTGGAACGTTAAATCAGTCGGATTATGTTGATCATCGACCATTGGTTGTTGGAGCAAATCATTATTTAGCACACCACAGTTGGGACAGTAGAGATAATCTTTGTCCTTTTTCTTTTTCTTATTTTCATTGTAGATCATTAATTGACTATTACAATTGCCACAGCAATATAGTGTGTTTGCTTTAAACATATTTGGTGCTACTGTTGAATATTTTTGTTGTTGTAGATGCTGAGCATGCAATTGTTGTTTCACTTGTTTCAAATTATTTAACAAATTCTTATTATTTGTTGTATGATATTCTTGAGGAATTTTCGGTTTGTCAATTTTATTTACTTGCTGCATTCGATACCAATCAATTAATGATTTTTGATTTGTACGTCCTCTAACTTTACCATCAACCAATGTAGTTTTTGGTGAACGATTTGTTTCCATCTTCAATGTTTCTGCAGCAGCATATGGTTGACAATAAAGGGGCTCCAAGTATGCTGCACTCATATTATCTGAATTATCGCCTACAACATAATCATCATCTGGAATTGTTTCATAAATATGTTCTGTGTCAGTATCTATTATTGTTAACGACTGCTTAACTTTAGTTGATCTCGGTTTTGATTGACTTTTATCATTCACTTGATTATCAATCGGTTCACGATAAATTTGTTGTTGCTGTTGTTGATATCTCTGCTGAGACTGTTGGTGTTGCTGTAATCTTGCCCGAGATTGTTCTTTCTCCTGATATTTAATTGCATTATTCATAATTTCATTAACATATTCATTTTGAGCAGATTCTCTAGTTAATGTCCTATTGGGATCATCTTTCTTATTTAATATTTTTGGTGTAGTTTTACCAGTCGATGTCCGAGTCGGAGTGGCGTTTAGTGATGGTCCATTCGATGAATTGCAGTGTTGGACTAAAAGTGTTATATCTTTGGATTTACTATTTCGTCTACTACTAGTACTCAACAATGAATCAGTCTCTTCCTTATTCATTACATCATGTCCGTTTATCTAAAAACATGTTTTTTTTTTAATTAGGATGTCCAGTATTATTAATTATTCGCTATTACCTGTAGTATTTGATCTCCCTGTCTCAATCGACCATCTCGAGCTGCCAAACTGTCTACTTCAATATCACTAATGAACACTTCGTAATAATTAGATTGATGGTTAGATGAAATTGACGATGAAGAAGATGAAGATATTGTTGTCGATGCAGTTCCTTGCATTCGATCCAACGATGGCGTCGATGGTGTAATCAGTGTTTTATCATTCATGGAATCAGATGTGCGTGATCCTATAGTATCAGTAGTTGTGGTAGCAGTAAGTGTAGTGGTCATGGCCGATGATGACGAAGATGATGATGGTATATTGTAACTAATCGTCAATCCTAATTTTTCTGTACTTGTGGAACGCCTTAAAGTTATTACTTCAATTTGTGGCAATAATTCTTCAACAACTTCATCATAATTCTCAGATGAATCGCCCACTCTGTTCTTTTGAAAGAAATCAAGTAACTGATTCATATCATTACCAACAACAATTCCGTCATCATCATAATTTTCTTCATCGTCAATTACAATAATTCTCTCATCATTATCGTCTTCCTCTTCGTCTTCTTCGGAATCGTCAATTAACGAGAGATTATCAAAATCCGTTGTAAACAACATGTCATCATCATCACTTGTCTGTACACCGATCGAAACAAATTTCTTAGTCTCCTCAACACACGAAGCCGGTTCTGATTGTAACGGTGTAGCTATTACAGGTGATGAAATCGATGAAACTCGACGTTTTACTTCAACAATGATTGGCTCATCAGCTGTGAGGAACTCTTGAACAGCATCATTATGCGATAGGTTGCTAACATCCTTTCCGTTCACCTGTAATTAAATTCAATTGTTATCATCGTTTTTAATTAAACTATCGTACGTTTTCACTCACCTTAAGAATGACAAAATTTAAATTAGCCATAATTTTAGCTGAATTAACTTAATCAATAGCACCAAATTTTATTTCAATTTGAGAAATATCTTTAATTCAATTGTCTGCGATTTTCAGACATAGAAATATCAATGCAATCGAATTCTTCCATTGATCTAATCGTAATCTCACATTTCCAGAAATGAACATGCACTTTAATTTAGGGCGATTCAATCCACACAAAATTAGTTTAAATTATATCGAAATAGTGGTTGTATCAAATGAAATTCTTTAATTGATATGATAGAAAATTGATGTGTCGCCATTAACCGCAGAACAAAACAATAATTGAATCCATGTTGAACCATCAGTTTGATTCACCACTAGCCACTGTTTTATTATACTCGATTGCTTGCGTATTTTGAATTAATGAGTACCGTAAAACAGGTTAATCACTAATTACCAACTAATTAAATATTCAACTGAATTTTATGTGCAAATGTTTTAAGAAAGGAAAACAGATTCACCTATTTCTTGTTTATTGTCTCAGACAAGTAAGAAGAAGAAAGCTGTTCTTCCATCCAGTGTTACCAATATACCTTCTGCCTCTGCTTCAGTATTCGAATATGTACCAATTTCATCTCGCGCATAGTTTTTAGTTCTCATAAATGGACTTGTGTTTGAAATGCTTTCAATTGGATAGACAAATTAATTTATAATTCATGTATTAAGTTTATGATTTAAGTATATTATATTATGCTCATTGTTACAAAATAATTAATCGAAATTCTTTTCGTTTGGTTACAATGTTGCCGAATAACATTTTCTGGTCTGGGACAGTGTCCAAACAAAATTTTCTAATGGCGCAAGTCGTAAACTAGAAAGAGTTTTCAAAGTGTTTTTTCAAAATATTTACGATCTTTTGTACGACGAAACTGAATCGACTTGATGCCGATTTTAAAGTGATTTATTTTAATTAATTAATTTACATATTCGCTTGTTCGGGCATCGTGGATAAACTGAAAATTTCATTGAGAATAGTCAATAGTTTGATCGCGTCCGCGCCCGCGGTTTTGTCTTTTCGTTCACTTAATTGAGTTACTTCTATCTGGTTTTTATATGTTTTAAATCAATTGGCTGACTTTTAAGAAATAGAATTTAAATCAGAAAAAAATCTCTGACGAATCAGTGGAATTGTGGACGAGTGCAAAGTGTTTTTGTATCGCGAAAAATCCTAAAAGATTCACATATATTCGCAATAATTCTTTCCACAATAAAGTGAAAGGAATAGAGTGTGTGTACTTTTCGGGGAGAAAATCTTATGTGTGGCAAAGAAAGGTGTGTGATTTATAATCTTAAAATCAGAGTTTTTCTATAATCAATTACAGGTAGTGAATAATAATTACGGTTAATTCAAATAGATGCTCGTATAGTTTAAAGTGTGAGACGCCTGATTAAAAGTACATAAGTTTAATAAAGTATCAGTGAGTTCATTTAGAGAGATTTAAAATTTTTTATACCGAAAAATTAAGGTGGATATTTATGTCGTCATTTCCATTTGGTATCGCGTTAAAGGTCAACTAGTTTGCAGTATTCACAATTGAATTCGACAACATTTTTATCCAAATTAAGAATGAATTGATGTCAAAACTATGTGAATGCGTTGGTAAAAAACTAAATACATACAATTTTACTGGTTGGCCTGATTAAATTCAGTTTAATATCATTTTATTTGTTTCATCCAGAGATGAGTTGAAATAATTTTACGGTAGAATTTTAATTGTTTATAGCAACATTTGTTCAATTAAATTGATTCATTACTTTGGCATCCATTAATTTAAAATGTTTTTGGAACAACTATAAGTTGTAATGTCGTTTAAGGTCATGAGGTGTATTCTAATTCTCATGTTTCATGACAACTTATCTCGATGGTGATATTTAAGTAATTACTAATTACAAATAGTATGAATATGTAAAAAAAAAACAATTCGTTGCATTGATAAGCACCATTGCATTGGAGTAGAATTCTGGACAAATAATTCGCTATCAGTCCTAAATGATAAGAACAATTATCACGATACCTGAATGAATTGACAATAACCGGCTAAAATGTAATTAGCAACAAAACATATGAAGTGTTATCAATCGAATTTTCACATTTGTATTAAAGATTGTTTCCATTTCTTTAAAAATTTGAACACAATTTCATTTTATTCATCGTATATTTAACCGTGATTAGTTGAATTATCAATACCGCATAGTGAAAAGATTGAATGAATTAACAACACCGCATAAGCATTTAATTAACGAATGATGTCATTGCTTTAAATATCCATAAAAAAAAGATTTTTATAAAATGTATTATAACGAACTTCACGACTAGTTAAAATTAAATAAACGATGTGCTTTAATTGAATTTGACCAGATAATTTAGAAGATTTGTGTTTGTTTCTATTAATTTAGTTGATGTTCTGAAAGTGCAGCTCGCTATTTATAAGTTTTCAACTGGATTTATCAATTAGACACGAGTAACAAACTAAATTTAAACACTTTGACTTTCAAGTATTTTGTATTCTTACATGATTGTGTATGAAGTTCTTGATACAAACAATTAAAAGTCGGTATCTTAAATCTCGGTATGCGATAGAAAGAGAGCATTTGGTTATTTTAATTCACACAATCATAACGAAATGAAAGTATTAATTAATCTATTTGTGTATATATGTATGTACATCAGGTGCTTGCCGAAGAAGAAGTTAATATAACATTGAATTCGATTTAAGAGATTGGCTAAATTGCGTGTAGTTTTCGAAATTACGTCATACTCCGGTTTTCCCTCATATCGTTGTTTGCAAGCAGAGGCAAAGGGTCGGATAAATTTTCCCACAGAGTTTTCTTTCACGAAACAACATTTGGTGACATTTTCATTGTTTGTATTGTGAACTACATAAGGCTTAAACATTATCGTGATTGTGTAGTTTGTTTTTGTTTAGCCAAGTCAGATAACATTGTATGAAACAAAACAGTTGAATTGAGGAAAATATACTTTAAATTGTATATGGAATTCTAAGTAATTATTTAATTAGAACAGAAGAATTAATTCGTTGTGTTTAATGAATGGCAATCTAAGTGCGTATTTAGAATGTAAGTCAAGTCAACATTTTTACAGAATGGACAGTGTTTTGAAATTGATATCTATCGTATATTATAAAATTGAATTCGCTTTAAATTCTATTCATCAAGTAAATGGGATGAATTTGTAATGAAAGACTATTAAAATATTTTGCTTTACAATATTTAAAGTATGAAATGTATAAATGGAACTGAATCAAAAGATTCTCAATAAAGAAAATTCAAAGAATTCTTCTTATTATTATATCCATACAGCGCGTATTCAATCCATAAACATATAGTTAGAGTTTTGGTGTTCCATCTTTTATTTTTTTTAATTCCATTTTATATGGCATAATATTGTAAAAAAGAGAACTTTGTTTCGGTTGTATAGAAGAGAGTATTTGTATCAATGTGTACTGTATCTGCGGTCATGATACATTCATACAATTATTTATTAATTGTTTCCGTTTCAGCTTAGAATGTATTTTGATGGTAATTCTAACAGAAATTTTTCATTGAATTTATCTCTTCTTCTTTTACTTTTTTTTTGTTTTTATGTATGTTTCAATTGACTGGCTCACTATTTAGTTGAAGAGGAACTGTTGTTGTTGAGAACGATCACTAACTTAAAATACCACGGGGTGTGTGTATACTATTGTATAGTTAGAAATTTGGATTCATCATCAATTTTAAATAAACGACATAAACATTTAGACACCAATAATGGCTCTAGGTGCTACAGATGGAATCCAGGAGCAAAATAATCATGAACAAATTCTAAGTAATGGTAACGGGAATGGTAATGCACTCAAAGACAGTGACACAATTAAGAAGAAATCACAAAAAGATCATAATCAATTTAATGATGTGAACGCTAATTTTTTACGTGCCGCACGGGCTGGTGATTTGGAGAAAATCATTGAATTACTAAGTACACGACAAGTAACAGACATTAATACGTGTAATCCGGTAATAATCATTTAATTTAATTCTTAAAAAGATTTATTTGAATTTTAAATTGATTGGATGTATTTATTTTGTAGAACGGTTTGAATGCACTTCATTTGGCTTCCAAAGATGGTCACTTGCAGGTAGTCACGTTTTTATTGGAAAATGGTGCTAAAGTGAACAATGCAACCAAGAAGGGAAATACACCGTTACATATTGCTGCATTAGCTGGCCAAAAAGATATACTCAAGGAACTCATAAATCATGGGGCCAATGTAAATGTTCAATCACAGAACGGTTTTTCGGCACTTTATATGGCAGCACAAGAAAATCATGTGCATTGTGTACGTTTACTGTTGGCCAGTGGTGCACTTCAGGATTTGGCTACAGAAGATGGATTTACACCATTAATGGTGGCAATGCAACAGGGCCATGAACGTGTTGTTAGCTGTTTATTAGAGAATGAAGGAAAAGACGGGAAGGATGGTAAAGTTAGACTTCCTGCTCTACATATTGCTGCTAAAAAGGACGATATCAATACAGCGAAATTGTTATTGAATAACTCACAAAGTCCTGATGTGGCCTCGAAAAGTGGCTTCACCCCATTGCACATTGCCGCCCACTATGGTAACATTAATATCGGAAAATTCCTAGTGGAGCAAGGGGCCGATGTGAATTATCAAGCTAAACATTATATAACTCCATTGCATGTCGCATGTAAATGGGGAACATACGATATGTGCGAAATGTTGATTGAAAATGGAGCTAAAATAAATGCACTCACCAGGGATGGTCTCACCCCATTGCACTGTGCAGCTAGAAATGGACATGCTCGTGTCATTCAATTATTATTGGATAATAATGCTCCGATTCAATCAAAAACAAAGGTAAGTTTTCTTTTTTCTTTCGTTTTATTATGAAAGCTCATAACGTTTTTATAATTTAATTGACCCACATTCTAATTGAGATATTCAAAACTATAATATTTTAAAATTGATAATAAAACTTTTATAAAAATTCTTTTGTAGAACGGTTTAACCGCATTACATATGGCAGCCCAAGGTAACAATATTGAAGCAGCGCGCTTGTTGCTTCAACATAAATCACCTGTAGATGAAGTAACAAGTGATTATTTAACACCGTTACATGTAGCCACACATTGTGGTCATTTAGAGATGGCAAAATTATTACTGAATCGTAATGCTGATGTGAATGCGCGTGCATTGAATGGTTTCACACCATTACATATTGCCTGTAAGAAGAATCGTATCAAATTGGTTGAACTATTGTTACAACACGGTGCTAATATATCAGCAACCACAGAAAACGGTTTGACACCATTACATGTTGCTTCCTTTATGGGTTGCATGAATATTGTAATATATTTACTTCAGCATAAAGCTGATATTGATGTTGCTACTGTACGAGGTGAAACAGCTCTCCACTATGCCGTTCGTTCTGGACAAACTGATATTATACGGATTCTGTTACGCAATGGAGCAAAAGTTAATTCATTGGCTAGGGATAATATTACACCGTTGCATGTTGCCAGTCGATTAGATAACATTGACAATGTTATGCTATTAATACAACATGGAGCTAATATCGAAGCACAAACAAGTGATGCTTATACTCCGTTGCATGTGTCAGCACGCGAGGGACAATATGAAATTACACAAGCATTGTTAGATAATCATGCGAATCAAATGGCACAAACCCGGAAAGGATTTACTCCCTTACATTTGGCGGCTAAATTCGGTCATCTTAAGATTGCCGAACATTTAATTGAGAAGAGTGATTCAAATAAGGCGGACATTATTAATATGCCGGCAAAGAATGGTGTTACCCCATTACATGTGGCTAGTCATTACAATCATCCACATATTGTTGAATTATTGCTTGACAATGATGCTAATATTCAAGCGGCTGCTAAAAATGGACATACAGCATTACATATTGCTGCAAAACGTAATTATCCAGAAATAGTTGAGATTTTATTAAATCATGGTGCCGATTCCAATAGTACGAGTACTTCAGGATTTACACCACTTCATTTAGCTGTGCAACAATCAAATTTGGAAATTGTAAAACTTTTATTGAAGCATAATGCAAATGTAAATCAAGCATCACAAAATGGATTACAACCAATCCATTTGGCCGTCCAAAATGATGTAAATTTGCCAATATGCGATTTATTATTAGAAAATAAGGCGGATATAAATGCACCAACACAATCAGGCTACACACCACTGCATATATCGACACATTATGGTCAAATAAATATAACAAAATATTTATTAGAACACGATGCTAATGTGGAATCAAATAATCAGTATGGATATACACCATTACATCAAGCTGCCCAACAAGGTCATACGTTGATAATAAATTTGTTGTTGAAACATAAAGCGAATCCGTCAGCCGTCACAAAGGTATTAATTTTACATTTTTATGAGATTTTAACAAATTATGAGACATCTACTAATGATCAATTATTGTTTTTACGCTAATTAATATTTTTTTGTAGAATGGACATACTGCATTAAATATCGCTCAGAAATTGGGATATGTGACAGTGATTGAAAATCTAAAAACGATTACTGTAGAAACTACAACCACAACGGAGACATTAACGAAGATGGATGATGGTGGTACTCAACAAGCAATAACCACTGAGAAATATAAAGTACTTGTACCGGAACAAATGCAAGAGAATTATTTAATCGATGCTGAGGATGATGACGATAATAATGATGATACTGGAATTGTTGTTGGTTCTCAGAATGGTGAGCATGATATTGATCATCCTATGATGTATATGCACTATGGTATGCAACAACATCAATTGAACAACACATTACCAAGAAATTCAGTTGGTGGTGATCCAAATACAACAATTGATCATTTATTTGGTGGTGGATATGATCAATTTGATACATCAATGAACACAACAAAGGACTCGATAATTGTACAATTAGAAGAACAACATTTGCAACAGCAACATAATCAGATGTATTCCAGTTACATGCCGAAACCACTTGACAATGTTGATATCGTTAAGAATCCGATCCATGTTGGGTATGTTAAACACATTTTAATAAGTTCATTGATCAAAATATTTTTATTAATAATAAAATATATTAAAATTCTCATTCATAATATATCATCATATTTCAAATTCATTACTATACTTAGTGATATACAGTACAATGATTAAAATTTGTTTATCAATGAATAGTTACATTTGAATACCTAATTTTTATTTTTATTGAGTCATACTTGATGCTTTCTTATCACAAGTGGCTTACATACTTTTTTCATTTGATTTCTATTAATATGCTGATAATTTCAATAGTAACTATATTGTTTAGTCGCTTTATTTGATTTTAACCCAATTACCATTAAATCATTTAATTCGATTATTATTCTCCGCTTAGATTTCATAATTTAATAAAAGCATTTTACAACGTAACACATGTACCAATACAATCATCAAGCACATCATCATCATCATCATCTACTACATCGGCGAATAACTACCATGGCGAACGAACAATATGTTTATTTAAAAAATATTTTAAGCCAATGTGCCGAGAAAGGTAACCGAAGAACCATATCGAGATCAGAAAAAAAAAACATAAAATACTAAACAGCCGAAACTAGTGTGAAATACAGTTTTATTTTGTTATTTTTTTATTCATCATCGTATAAATGTTTGATTAGTAGCATCGTGGTTACAACTTAGAACATTAATTAATGTTTCACTGTAACCGTATTTTTTTTTAACGTTTCCAATTAACTTTTTAGTGATTTTATGTTGTTTGATTTTGCTATACTATTTTGTTCGTTTTTTTTTATAATTTGTTATGTTATTTCACATTTAAGTATTGCACATACATGAATACGTGTAGTGTCATCTTTTTTTGCCCGAGATCCCTTACTTTTTCGTTTTATAATATTTATATTTGACGTGATTGCACACAAAAAGAAACAAAAAACAGCAACTGTGATTCCACTTTATTATTAGAACTACTTTATTATTATTTGATGTTGAGTTGTGTTCGTATAGGGTTTTTATATTTTCTTAAATTTTTTTTATGCATTGAAAAGCACTATTAATTCTAATGAGGTAAAATGGATCTTTAAAATTGAATGGTGTCTCTTAATTGAATCCAGTGAAAGTTAAGTGTAATTGTAAATTTATTAACGATATGTATCCATCCATATTTTAGATTCCTGGTATCGTTTATGGTAGACGCCCGAGGTGGTGCTATGAGAGGATGTCGTCATAGTGGAGTTCATGTAATTGTTCCACCTAATGCTTGTGTTCAACCAACTCGTATCACTTGTCGTTATGTAAAACCACATCGTATTGTGAATCCACCACCATTAATGGAAGGAGAGGCTTTGGTAAGTCGTATACTTGAGTTAGGACCAAGTGGATATTCATTTTCTGGGTAAGTCATCTGAGATTAATGAAGTTTCATGAGAATTCGGTTTATTTCATAACAATTTATTTTTAGGCCGGTTATTCTAGAAGTTCCGCATTTTGCTTCTTTACGTGATAAAGAACGTGAAATTATTATACTTCGTTCGGAGAATGGAGATACCTGGCGGGAACATATTTTGAATGAAAATGAAGAAGCTATTCAGGAAGTGTTGAATGAAATTTTTAAACCGAAAGGTGATAATGAACAACAACAGTTTTTGGATGATTTACATACGAATCGAATCATTCGTATTGTTACACATGATTTTCCACAATTCTTTGCTGTGGTATCTCGTGTTCGGCAGGAGGTTCATGCCATTGGACCAGACGGTGGCACAATTTCATCAATTGTAGTGCCACAGGTGCAAACAATTTTCCCACCGCATGCACTCACCAAGAAAATTCGTGTTGGTATTCAGGCTCAACCCGTTGATGTAACATCGACAGCAAAACTATTAGGTAACAGTGTCGCTGTTTCACCAGTGGTTACTGTTGAGCCTCGTCGTCGTAAATTCCACAAAGCAATCACCATCAATATTCCAGCACCAAAAACACAGACTCAAGGAATGACAAATCAATATACAAATTCATCGCCAACATTACGTTTATTATGTTCGATAACAGGCGGACAGAATTTAGCAGTATGGGAAGATGTGACTGGATCAACACAATTGAATTTCATTAATGATTGCATTTCATTTACGACAACGGTATCAGCACGATTCTGGTTAATGGATTGCCGTAATATAGGCGAGGCATGTAATATGGCTGCGAAGCTGTACAAACACATCACAATTGTTCCGTACATGGTGAAATACTTGGTGATGGCCAAGATCGGTCAACCACCAGTTTATCCCGGCGACAATGGAGAAATCAAATTCACAATTTTTATCATCATGGATGATGATAGAGATAATAAAACATATGAATCATTTGAGAATTATATTGAAATTGCACGATCCCGTGATATTGAGTTACTACAGAATTTCACCTATTATATTGAATTTAGTAACACAAATGCTTATCTACAACCGATTCAGCATAAAAACAATGAACAATTGTATATTAAATTCGAACCATTCAAAGAGAATCGTTTACAATTTAATTGCATTTTGAAACGCGATTTTTATGAAGAATATGGTAACGAACCGACAACATCATTGTCATTAGGACGTATTAACTTTATGGTGGAACCAAAACAGATTGATAAAACTGAACCACATCAACAACCGGTGTGCGCGTTAAATCTCCAATTGCCTTCAGGATTTTTCACAAATTCTGTTAGTTCAAAACCACAGACACCTCTACCTGAGAATTTATCGAAAATGATGAAGACTATGCGTACTGGTATTGACACAGATTCTGAGAAATCGGATAGATACATAAAAGAGGAGAAATTGCACAAGGCAGATATTCGATTATCTGATATTTGTCGACTATTGCGTAAAGATTGGATTCCTTTGGGAAAAGCATTAAATTTGGATGATCATGAGATTAACGAGATTGAAAAGAAAGATGAAAATGATGAAGAAAAATCTTATCAAATGCTTCGTTTATGGTTGAGTGAAGACGCCAAGAGACGTGAAAAAATTGATCTTACAAAGGATTCAAACGAACTTAATCTAACGGGAAATATTTTAGAGGAGGCATTGAAACAAATTGGACGTTCTGATATTGTAGATCGGTGTATTTATAACATTGAATTGGTAACTGATGAGGACGAGAAACGTAAAGCTAAAGCAGAATTGGAAAAACAAATCATAACTACAGAGGATTCCAATAAAATTCAAGACTCAGATGATCTTAGGAATGATGAGAAACTAGCAAATCTCGTCGACTCAGTATTCGCCGATGTGATAGAAAATGATATTGCAAGCCAAATTATTCCAGAACAAAAAGCCAGCCGAATTCCAAAAACAATAAAGAAACACTCAAAAATCGACCGTGACCTGTTGGAACAACACAAGGATGAGATTGAAGGTGAGGATGTAATTGAAGTGATTACAGCAAATATCGCACAGCAACGACCAACAATTAAGACGATTGAATGGAATCTGGAAGATGGTCAACCGATTGATATAAATGATGGAGTTGAGAGAGACGTTGAAAAATCAAAGGAGGAGAAGAAAAAGAGAATAGCAGAGCTGGAGAAAGAGGACGATGAAGAGATGTACAGAGGTCGAACGCCTGTACAAGAGGAATTAATAGTACCAGTGGTAGCAATTCGAAAGCCCAGTTTATGTACTGAACCAACACGAAATGACTCCGATGATATTACAGATACAATCGAAAAAGAGATTATTATAACGACAGAGGAACACTCCACAGATCCAGAAACTGGTAACCAAATAACAGTTATATCAACGGAGAAAATAATGCAGGGTGTTCCAACGACCTCATCAAACACGTCCGAATCATCGGACGTGGCGATACACGAGGCAGGCAGTGAGCTGAGCGATGACGATGTTCAAGGTAAAAAGAAACCGTAGTCGTCTCATACTCACTAATATTTTATTTCAGAATTAAAATTCCTAATGTAAGAATTACTTGTCTCTATTCGTAGACATGGAACGATATTATAACATAAGTATTGAACAATTAACAACATCTGTTGAACAGCATAGGAATTAAAAACAGTGTTTTTTGCAATAATCGAAAAATGAATGAGATGAGTCAAATATCTCTGAAGAATATTTTTAAACAGTTTATTAGTATGATTAGGATTAATGGTTTACCCAATGCTTTTTCTATTTAAAATCAAAAACTATAACTACAAAAAAGAAGGAAAATTAATTGTTTTTTACTATTCATTTTATCTCTTGTTTCATTGAATATTTATGTAATGCAATATGAAAAATCAGTTGCCCCAGTGACATTATAAATCAAAATTATCTATTTATGAAATGTTTTAAAATGCGTTATGATTTAGTGTGGAGCACATACCAATAAGTATGGAATAGCTAAATTAATGTAATGTAATATTTGTAATAACATTTTACCTATTTTATATTACTATAAGGACTTGGGATCCACACAATGATTGGATAACAATGGATTACATATTTAATATCAATGCATTTGAATTTAAGCATAGAAATGTGTATAGTCTTTAAACTTAATGTATTATTTATTATCTTATAAATTCTCTTTTTATTTGTTTTGCTTTTTGACAAAATTAACACATAAATATGTATGTAAGTTTTCAAAATGAACATAAATATATTTGAAGTCCAAATAAAACATCACTATTAAAATAAAACATAATCCTGTTCTATGTAACATATTTATATTACTCTCCTGGAGCGAAAATTGAGGGAACCAAATTCTAGATTCCTAATTTGGTACACCGACACGATGCATTGATTACAACAACAAAAATGAAACTTGGATTTTCAGTGATTTTCTTTAAGTTGACTTTGTAGTGGAAGGAAAGCACCAATACTAATGCAATTCATCGCACCGATACAAAGCATTGATTACAACAACAATTTTGAAACTTTTGAAAAAAAAAATGAAAATTTGTAAAACCAAAAGTTTCATTTTTAGCTGAAACCGCTATCTATATCGGCTACAGTTGAAACTTTTGGTTTAAATTTTTTCAAAAGTTTCATTTTTTAGTTGACATATTTCCCATTGAGGGCGCTACAGTCTTCCAGAAGTATAAAGAATTTAAAAATGTATGGATTGAAATATGTATTTATGGATTAAGGGTTGGGATATACATACATAATATGTTGAGACAATGCAATTTATGTTTACAATTTTTATTTTCTTAGATGAAATTATACATAAAACATTACCTACACACCCTCGCGATATACAGAACTTCTTGTCTTATGCTAGCTAGTTATTAATTTAAAGATTATCTTAATCACTATCTAATTTAATCGTTTCTATAATCATCCAACACCTTCTATTTTAACTATCTTATTACTTAGAATTATATTACAATCATTGCACATAAATGTATAATTTACGAATCTATTAATATCTTAATAGTTAAAAGAATGTTTTACCAATAAACAGAATAACTCGTATAAAACTATTTAAATAAGAAATCATTAATATAATCCAGATGGTATATCAGTTAATCGAGATCCAGTGATTGAATGATTATGAACAATTGAGTCGTTTCTAACAAGCCGTGATCCATTCGTTGAGAAGAGTGCAATATTTCCTTTACTGATCTTAACTGGTGGACTAGCCATTGATGTATTTCTTGACGACGATGATAGTTTATCCTTATTTATAATATTTCCATTTCTATTGTCCGGTGATAATACAATATCAATCATTGAATCCAATCCATAGCCAGCCTCAAAACGATCCAAACTCTTTGAAACACGTCGTGCTTCTAATGCAGCAGCCACATCTGGTCGAGGATATTTGGGAGATTTATTCATTCCACCCATAAAGAATACACCATTAAATTTCTGCAACGGTGCTGCGTGTTTCGATTTATCATCCACTGGTGGTATTAAACAATTCATTTGTTCATCTTTCTCTCGTGCATCCATAATCACATTTAATATTTCTCGATTCATACTTGATGGTGTCAAGTGCGAATGAGAATTCATGTCATCGGTGTCACCAAAAAAACGTTTCTCATTTTCAATATCATCAAAGAACGTATCATTATACTCAGTCTGTCCCATATGAATTCCATATTCAGATCCTTCATAATCTGATTCACTGGACAATATATGAGCTAAAGAACGGGCTTTTTTAGGTGGTTGAGGCAATAATTTAACAGGTATTATCTCTTGTTCCTTAACGTCCGTTTGTATTAAACATGAATACCGTTGAACAGCAATTTCACGTTCAGCATCATTAACAATATTCTGTAATTCTTCAATCACTTCATCGATTGTGTCTTCTCGTTCATCATCATTTTTGGAATTGATTTCAATACTTGACAGATATTTGCCTGATTTCATTTGAGGCAATACAAGAATTGGTTCTGGACTCATTGATTGACCCGCTTCAGAACTACTAATACCTTCGTCTTCTTGCTCGGAACTACCATTTTTATGCGGTGGTACTTGACGCGGTAAAACAAGCGGACGACTATTTGAATCTTTTGAACTGACACATTGATTACCCTGCAAACGGAATATTTCCCGTTGCAATTCAGCACAACGTTCTTGAAGTCTCCGTTCCATCGATGTCAAGACAGTCTTTTCCTCTTGCAAAATCTGTAATAATTAATTAGACATTTCCAATTATATTCTATTGATTAATAGTTCAAGTCAATAAGAAATAATATATACCTGAACTCGACGATCTAAAATCACCATTCTGTTGCGAATCTTTTCTGCTTCTCTTGCATCATCGACCAGTTTTTCAATATCAATTCGTAGATCAGCAAACTTTTTGATTTCATTATGCAA
The DNA here is from genome assembly GCA_001014335.1 of Coboldia fuscipes. Taxonomy (NCBI): domain Eukaryota; kingdom Metazoa; phylum Arthropoda; class Insecta; order Diptera; family Scatopsidae; genus Coboldia; species Coboldia fuscipes. Next base: position 63,480 of record JXOR01000505.1, on the reverse strand, counting down.
TTTGTCTACCCAAGATGATGAAGATGATACCGTCTAAGGATACAAATGAGTCAAAATTGAATGAAATATTACATTTTGATTATTAAACGTAATTTAATTAGTTACCCTTAGCATACTGTCCGGTTCTAGACCGGCCTGTATTAGTTCTGCTTGTAAATATAGTCGATTCTGAAGACTATCTGCACTTTCCAGCAGACTGTTAATAAACTTTAGTCCAACAGCTTGAAATTCACCAGATCCACCACTGCTATTTAACATACCGATCAATAAACGAAATCTAACTGGTTCACCGCATCGTAACCGTAACGTTGATAATGCTTCAGAAACGGCTGTATGTCCGTTGGCAATCAATTTTTGTGATCCATGATGGATGAGTGATGATTTGTCGCAAGCGGTTGTTAACAATTGTAATGCAATTATACGTGATCGTAATCCCTGACCGGTGGCGGCAACAGCCAATGGTAATAATCCAGCTGGTGATGAGCCCAATCGAAAACTGGCTTCAGGACAACGGGTACAACAAAGACTTAAACATTGTCTGAAACAGATAAGCCAATATAAAACACAATTCACTGATAATAGGAATCAATATGCGATACATACAAACAAGCCAACTCGTCCAATAATGCTCGACGTTGATAACATTGTGAATTCTTAGGCACTTCTTGATTTGGCAACGGCAACGTTCCAACATGATTTGTTGTTTGGCTCAATTGAATTGCTCGTAACACTTCAAGTAATAAACTGACACCATCCAATGGTGATGTGATAAATTCCTGTACAAAACTTGGGAATGCTGCACGTAAATCAGCTCTCAATTTAGTCAATAAATCTGTGATTGAACCAAACTGCCGTAATGTCATTTCACTATCCATATCTGATGGCGGTGCAATTGGATTTCTATTTTTCATTTGAAAAATTAAAGAACAAAAAAAATAATAAATGAAAGAAAGCGAATAAAATAAAAAAAAATATTATTAACAATGGATTAGTCGAATGACTTAAATAAATATAAATTCTATTGATTCCCAAAGGGTAAGTCTTATGAAAAATAATTTCTTTTATTTTCGTTGTTGTTAAATTCAATACTTGATTTCATACTTGTATTCTGATCGTTTTCCCGGAAGCGTTGATGCAGTTATCTCCTGTGGTTTATCATTATCTGAATTATCATAGATTGATTTTTGATTATTGTTCGGACGTCGTGCATATTTCTTCAGCGACAATGTATAATCTTCAGCATTATAAACTGGTGGCCTTTGATTTTCCTATAATATTCAGTTATCAATAGAACAACATAAAATGAAAAAAAAAAAAAAGAATTAAATTAAATGAAACCGATAAAGAAATGAAAATTTTTATAAATTTGATAAACAAAAGATAATCATAATGTTATGATGGCATCAATTTTTATTATGTTCAAGTGAAATTAAATAAAATTTAATGTTTATTGTTTTGTTTTCAATTCATCGATCGTTATGCATTGATAGTATGATCTTTCTCTTTAATTCGAATTACAATAATTATTAAATGGAAAGGTAAGAAACAACTTGTATAATTACTATTATTAATTTAGAAATTAGTCTGACACAGTAACCAAATGGTCAATGCTACAAACTATTTTATGTGTTGTGTGATTTTATCATTTATGTATAGACAGTTGGAAGATGTCCGTAACATAAACTACCAATATGAATGATGGAAAATCTGTTGTTTTTTTCAGTTATTTGGCATTACAAGACAGGTAATTTCACTAAAAGTAATTGTTACAATTGCGTGTAATAGAAATCTTAAAAATTTTTAATGATGAATTTTGGTAAATCTCCATTTCTTCTTATTCATTTTTTAGCTGTACAATATGACTGTTGGCATTAATTAGTAACTCTATACTACGATTATTAATAATTAAAATTTGGACATCTAACATCCGTCAATTTAGTAAAATGATATATCATTTTAATTGAATATGATTGATCTGATAGATGAGACTATACACGTCATATGATGAATCTTACCTTATTCTGTTGAATATTCACATTACTCCATGACACTGAAATCTCTGTTGAAATTTTCGTAGTGCTTGTCTGATCACTGTTGGATCCGTGCTTTCCAGAACTTGGTGCCATTTGATATTCCGTTTCTATGCAATAGGACACCTCACTGTAACCATTTAATTAAAATAAAAATAAATAATTAATTAATAAGAAAATTCCAAATATAAATCATAATTGACATTGCTATGCTACTGTTCAAATTGGTCTAAGTACTTTCACGGCTGGAATTATTCACATCTAACAATTTTTATATTTCATTTACAAGCAAAAAAGAAAGATGTTAATTATCACCATTTCGCATATGGTAATATTTATTAATTAATATTAATCCAGTTATGAAAAATTATTCACGGTTAATTGACACCGATTCATCTTTATAAAGTTTCAATTGATTGATTCAACTAAACATGAACAAGTGAAAATCTTACAATAATATACACCGATAAATTCAATTAAATTATAACGGTTAAACACTTTACATTATTATTGATTACTTCGCATGTGTGCAAGTTATGTTTATAAAAAACCGGCAGATACAACGACATAACAATATCAATCAGATATAATGTTTTTCTTTTTTTATTTTTCAATCGAATACAAAACCACAACTATGCACATCAATCATTTGACAAAAAAGCCAGCATGATTTTAATAAAATATATGTTACATGCACGTAAAATAAATTATTTATATGCAGTTTGTGAATAAAATATTAAAGAAACAAGTTAGATATCAATTGTTGCGTAGCATAGAAGAAACATTAATTTCCTTTTATACATATGAATGACCCAATGCAATCATATAACAATGGTACAATTCAAGTTCATAAACGAAATTCAGTTTATGTTTCTTTTTTCTTTTTATCACAGATATAAACAGATCTGTTTGATTGTTTTCTTTACCAAATTCGAAATTAAAAAATTAAAGAAAAAAGATACGAAACGAGTGAAACTCCATTACACTTGATTTTTTTTTTTATTTTTTGGTTCATTTATCTTTCTATCTCTCTATGCATGTCGGTAATGATAATTATATTTTTGCTTTTGAGTTTTAAGTGCTTTAAATTGATTTTTAAATGATCTAGTTCAGTTGTAATTTATCATCATATTCAATTTAATCGGTATGTACCAAGTTGGCTAGCAAGTACATTTGTAAGTATACATCAAATGGAATACCAAAGAAAGATCAATTTAAGACAATCATTTGGGTAAAACCTTCTGTGTTTTTTTTTTAATGATGAACATGTTTGGAGGCCCCCAGTGAGTTAGTATCTGATATTAATCTTAGCTTCTATTTGATCTTGTACAAAGGCCATGCATCATCATTCGTCTGTGCATGTCATGAATATTGGGTAGGTTATCTGATCACACCAGAGGGAATCCTGAATGGCCAAAACAATAATATTTAAAACAAAAACAAAAACAAAAAAAATAATATAAAAATTGTTATATAAAAATGCCAACATAATGATGATTGCTCTTCAGTCAAATGAAATCTGTAATTCTTCTGTGCTTTGTTTCATTTCATTTTCGATGTGTCGTCTCGTAGTTTTATGGATACCTTTTGAAAGCAGTTAAACGAAATAAAAAGCTTCTTAAAACAAAACACACGAGTTACAAGGTAGACAAAACTAAATCTTCATCTCTTTAAATTTAATACTGAATCATAAAACATGAGGTATTCTCCACAATTTTTATTTTTATTTTTTTTTTTTTGAATTTAAACGATTGAAATGTATTGAATACATTGTTTAAATTGACTGCATGGCTGGAATTAATCAATTCATGTACAATTGGGATACATTTCAATGCACAGACAATAACGATTCGTCTTCTTACGTTGACGATTCTTAATAGTTAATATGGACTCACCTCTCCTCCCATACTAAGAATTTTTACGTAAAAATATTTTTAAACCGAAAAAAAAGAATCAAATCAGAAAAAAATCGTTTCATTTTATTTCATTTGATGAGCGATATAAAAATTGTTTTATACGGCATCTATGAATGGTTCAGGAGGATTTTAGCGGTTAAGTGTCAATCAATTGCCATCATTCGAATGTACATTAAATGATTGGAGTCAATCTATTCACTTCTCCTTGTGATTCACAATTTTTATTATAATTTTTTTCATTTTTATATTTGATTCATTATTCGCATAATTCGCTCATATGTGGAATGAAAAATAACAACAATAAACGATTATCCAAAGAATAAACCAAATAGAGAATTCTTTTGGGATCTTATGACTTTACCTTTAATTTATCCTTTGTTCTTATAGTGGTTATGTGGATTTATGTAAATGCCAAAATGATTTAAACTTATTCTATGAGATACCGAAATGAAAATTATAAACGATGTTAAATAATTCGTCTTTCCTGTTTCACTAGCGTGTAGAACAATATAATTATTTATGGACAATTTATTTTTTCTTTTGGTTTTTGCATAGAAAATGCATTTTTCTTTTCATTCTTTACAAGAGAAGACAATATAGTTTTGTTGTTAGCAAACAAAATGTAACATAAAATATTTTCCACTGTTCTTTTCAGTTCTGTTATGTTTAATATCTCATTTTGGTTGTTTTGTATTGTTTCCGTACATAATTATTAGAATCTTTTGCTTTCATTTGGCAATACGGATGAGAGAGTGTTTTTCATGTTCTTACATAGTTCATAGTCATTGTTCTGTTGGTTTAACAATTTTCATTTCTTTTCAATTCAGCCCTCTTGGTATATCTTCCTTAGCTCAATGTTAGTTATACATATATGGCAGTGTTGTTTATGAACAAATTCTTATTTCGTTAGTTATAAATTATTATGCATATTAAAACTGATGGTATGCTTTTTACAGTTCTTTTCAATTGTACGTATAGTTAAGTCAATGATATTTTGATGGTTTTGGTGCAAAAGCACAAAGACCATTGGACTTTGTCTGTCTATGCCATGAGAAAGAAAACATATTTTCACGCAACTTAAACTTTATATTTCGTATTTAAATGAAATAAATTTAATCTCGAGTAGACAAAAAAAAAAAAAAAGAAAAGAGAATTTGATGGTTTTCAACATAATAAGATCATGATAATAAGTGTAAAGAAATTCCTTTTATTTTCATTGAATATGAAAAAGAAAATATATCGAAGCATATTTCAAAAGGGAAAATCAATGTATGTAATTATTACAATAGAAATGAATTAAGATAATTCATTGGAATTTCATAAATGGAAAAACAAATACAATTAAAATTGAATAAATTGAATTAAATTAATTCAGTTAAGGTTTCGTTTCATATTTGATTTATTATAAATCTAAAAAGAAAGACTTAAAGGAATTCATGAATAGAATTCTTAAGTCGTTTTCTGTATCTGAAATTAATTTGATTTATTAAAAATTTAAATTCATCAAATAATGAAGACTAGAATCCGTGATTAAATAAACATGTGAGGCCTTTGGGCTGCGTCACGAGATCCTCATTGTATGAATGTTTCAAGTTAAAATATGATACAGGGATGAACGATGAGGATAACACTCACCAGACATCAATCATTCAATGATTTAATGGTCAAATGCATGCACAAAATTCACTCTTTCCGCTTAATCTTGACCATAGTTTCTTATCCAATCATATTCACACACTCACTACTCTCATCATTATCTTTCCATTTCAGTATCCAACTGTAAGTTTTTCTGTTATAATCTATTTACCAGGAACGGAGAATAAAAAACAACAAACACGGTGGAATTTCACACCTGCGGCTGTTTAGAATCAAACCATTCCACATATATAGATTCAATTGAAAATGTTACATTTTGCATGGATACATATACTTCGATATCCATTTACCATTTGCTTTTGATTTTAAGGGAAATTACTAAACTATTTTTATAACTTAAGAGCAATAAGTTCTTAACGGTAGAGGTATCGTATAGAAACGATTAATATGAATTCAGTAATGCACGCATTTACCATGGAATTTCAAACGAGTTGCATGATAATCCTTCTCTAATGGACAATAATGATTCATAATGCATTCTATATGGAATTTATGTTTCAGTAATCCAACTATAAAAGACACATAACATTGGTTTAATGGCCTCTCATTTTATGTGATTTTATATTCTTATGATACAACTCTAGTGCATTTCTAATTAGACGTTATAGAGTTATTCATTGACTCCATTAGAACGATTATTTTTCAGTTGGTATGATATACAATTCTTTCATTTGACTGTCAGTCTTGCAGTTACATCTCTTACAGTTAATAAACATATTATCTTTGGATGTTCCAATTTTTAAATATTTAAATTGAATAAATAATACTGGAACACTAGTAGACCAAAATCCACCTCAAATGATGTTCCGTTCCATTAATCCAGCAATCAATATAATCAAAGGTGTCTCTCTGTGGTTTCTTACACCACTTAGTTTATGGTATTACATTAACAATTGTAATCATTGATTGGTGTAAAGAAGATTATGTTACACTTCATCAATTATTTCAACGTGAATGCAATCGAGTATTGGGTATTTTAAATTTCATATAATAAATGGGTAATTCAAATAAACAATGGTATCACGTACCAATTTAAATGTTAATGTCACCAACATTAATTTAACTCATTCAATGTAACAATTTAATACTGTGAAATATCCGTTCAAGTATCTTTTATTTTCTTTTAGATTTTCTCAATACGATTAAATGGATAAAAAGAGAGATGATAATAAAACGTGAAAAATGCATTGACGGTTCTGTTAAAAACATTTGGCGGTTCATTAATATGCCAATGGTATGTATAGCTGTCTATATCCAGTTGTCCATAGTTCGAACATTATTGTTTGATAATACCATAACTTACAATTCATTTGTAACTTAGGATCAGCCATAGTCAATGTTGCAAGTGTGTTAGAATTGTAAATGTGATTCCAAAGTTACAATTCAGATGAAGATTCACAACTATGTAGACTGCATTTACATCAAATCAGGGAACTGATCAAAATTATATGCAATCTATGCTTAGAACTTAGAAAACACTGATCGTGAGCTCATCTATTTTGGCATCAATTTAATAACACGCGTCGCTATAATTCTATGATCTCTCCTTTACATTATAGACAGTAAATTGTACTAAAAGCATTCTATACTAAAACTAGACCAAAATATTAAAATTGTAATAAATTTTGTTCACTTTATTGCATCTATATCCGATAAGCATAAAGGGAATTATTTGTAATATTAAGATATTAATCTTTTTATTACTACAATTTTATCATATTAAATCCACTTATTGATTACAATCGCTCCGTTCTATTTGAACTCCTATTTGGCTCGCGTTCTTTAAAACATTTTAACTAATATTCAACGGTTATATGTATATATTACATTTTGCACTTCTCTTATATCCCCATTAGCTTATATTTATTTTAAAATGCCGCACAAAAGTAAGGCTAAAAGCTAAGACATTTCGGTTTAGTTTTTTTTTTTTTTTAACGTATTACTAAAATAAAATAATTTTAAACGAAAATAACGATAAATAAAATAATAATAATATGCAAGCCAATGTTGTTTCATTTGTGTTTTAATGGTACACTCATTATAGCCATTATGATAATGTTGTACATTATAAGACTATAATAATATTATAGATTCGATGATCACTACAACATTGTGGCAACAGTTTTAAGTGAACATAATAGTATAGCCGAGTCAGTATAACTGAAGAGGAGAATAATCTTATTTAGATTCAGATTTATCTCACTTCACGTTCAACAATAACAACAACAATAACAAACGAGTATACCAATGAATCTGATCAATTTATGTATTCTACCATTATGCAATTTATGAATCACCTTCAATGTAACTATTTTTGCCCAAAACGATTATACGAAACGATGCGGTCAAATTGAGTTTGATGGGATCATTAGTACTATTTCACATCTTAGTATTCACTACCACATCATAGATCTTAGATTGATGACTATGTAAACACTATTTCCTCAAAGTGGCCACATAATTTTCGTTAAATTGATAAATACATTTTTTATAAAATTAACATCTTGAATTAAATTGTACCATTTCCGAAACCATTTTAAACAGATTAAATCAACCGGACTCTTCTTATATTGTTAAAAAATAAAGAAGGTTTTTAAGTGATTTTCCCATTGATTTTTCACATGTAAGAAAATTAATGTTTGTTTATCCTCCACATAAGTAATTCAATCAAATAAAGTAAAAATAAAAACAAAATAAAGATTTTATTGTAATTATATTTCATTTATTGTCTTATTCTTTTATACCTTGAATGTGATTAGTAACATGCGAACTGTGGCATAATAACACATCATTTATGAGTTTTAAGAAATTGTCTCGCGATGCCATGTGAAAAGTGTTAATGAATTTATGTTTTACTTTATTTTCTTACATAAGATTTATATTCCCCCCAAAAACACATTAATAAATGGAAAAAACCAACAAACAAACCAAAATAAACAAATGAATTTGGTAAATAAATTGATCAAGTAATTAGATATTCGTTATGCTGAATTGTTGAAAGTGTCGACACGATGCTTTAACACATTTATTTAAAGAATTTAAATAGTACTGTCACTTCAGGTGTGAATTCAATAAACCCATAAGACTTTTGCCAACCAGAATAACAATATTTCTTATTTTTGTTTTTTTTTTTTTACTTTTCACTGTTTACAGCATAAATTTACTTTGGTTCCTACCATGTGAATTACTCCGGTAGGTAGTTACGTTAATGGTTGACAAATCATAATCACCGTCGTAATTTTTTGTCATTTGAATTGGTTTAACTCATCAATTATGTTTTATGTTACGTTGCGCGTTTTATTTCATGTCGGTTTTGACAATGCAATTCTGTTTGGGTTGGCTGTTCATACGTAACCGTGGATGCAATATAATGCTCCCCCGTTGTGATCATTATGATTTTTGCGTGTTTTTCATTGCTGTTTTACTTTTTTTTTCTTTACGTTACCAAGTGACTTAAATTCCATTCGAATCATTTTTTTTTTCTTTATTTTTAACTGAATTGCTTTTGGCATAAAAAGGAATTTATCAAAAAAAAAAAAAAAATAAAAGAAAAAATTATAAATCCTACTGTCTGTCGGCAAATTTTGATTGTTCTTTAAGTTTTATGATTTTCCGAGAGAATCTTAATATTCTCCTTTGGGTTTCGACTCATCATCATTTTAGTCTTCACTACAAGTGAAATCAACAAACGGTTTAACGACGTGCTTTGAAAATTGAAGGACTCCTTTACTTAAGCCACGTTAAGTATTTATGGTATTCAATATATGAGCATTATGGTAATTTAAACATGGATTATTCATTCCCTTTTTTTATTGTCTCTCTAGTCATATACTAGCCATAGACCTTGACTTTATGTGATTATCTTACTTAGACAGTATCAATGTTTCACATCAAAATCTTTATAATTCAAGTGCATTTCACCCTCCATTTTTCTTTTTTTCACTTTATGGCGCAATTGTTTAAGTTCATCTTCCCACTTCAATGACTTTTGCCTTCATATATTATAAAGAATTAAATAAAAAAAAAAAGTAAGTAACGAATACCTTTCATCACGAGCCGTATATTGTCGCATGTTAGAGTTAAATAATAAATTGTGTGGTAAACTAAGAAAAAGAAATGAATAATTTTAACATTTTTTTTAGGATGCGACGGATCCAAATCATAATGGATACATAAGAAAAGTCTATGCTATAATTTAGATACAATTATTTTAAGAGTAAATGAGGTGAGGCATTACAAACAAAATTATTATTATAATTTTTTTCGTTTTTTGTTATATTAATTTTGTATCGTTCACTTTATTTTGGATCGCGTAATCGTGATGTACGGATTCAATTCAGGTGATTCTTGTTTTGATTATAAGAAATAACAAAAAAAAAACAACAGACAAGCCACATATTCAATTTAATTTAACTAAATCACACACGTTGAATTTTTCTTTTTTTGGTTTTTCTTCCGATTCAATTTAATATTACAATTTTGTTTTTATTTTGTTTCGTTGTGCCCGTATTAAATCAAATTATAGGGTTTAACGAATACATTAAATTGTATGTTTTTTTGAGTCATTCCTCCAACATTGTGCACTTAATGTTAATGGAAATTAGAGTGAAAGAATAATAAAAGAGTTGACTTTCCTTAAATAAAAATTGTAAATTGAAAGTTTGATCATATTGTTTAGTATGAAAGGAAATGGTACATTTAATTTATAGTCACCACCTCTTGATCGTTATAATGTTTTCTTAAGATATTAAACATTATTTTTATTTCATTCTCATCCCAATCATTAGTGTCAATAAATTGATGGGTTCTCATTGTCACACGATCATGGAAAATTTTCATACGGAAATTACACTTCTACTGTAGCAATAATAATCCAATCAGAATCATTACATCTTCATGGGGAGCAATCAGAGGATGGTTTTTGCAAATGGTCGATAATTAAAAACAATTTGAAATTATTAATCTTTATATAGATAAATAGAAAAAAAAAAAACTGTAAATCTGCCATCATCTAACACTCGATAGTAAACGATTTTACATTTCACTCCATAACACAGAAAATAAAATAAATAATAAAACAATTCTAACAGCATCAAATGTAAGTACTAAATTAACGATCCAAAACACTTGGGCAATAAAAAATAAGGAATTACAGTAACATCTAAACGTAATTATATTACACCTTAATAACTTTATATTCACATCAGTTAACTATGATCATTTTCTCAAATGAACTGGAGAGAGGGAAAAAAAAATAAGCTAAGAATAATAACAAGAAGACTAATCATAAAAAATCCATTGCACGTCCCAATCAAAAAATCAGTTGTGTGAACGTATACTAGGAGAGATGATCATAACGATGGTAAATTATAAAAAATAAAACTATTCTTTAAGAGGCGTAAATCAATATAATTCCCAATCTAAATTTATCTATAACTGATGTAGTAGCTAAATTGGTATTACAAAAACATAAAAATTCAACAACATCCGAATAGGATAACATATAATTCTTTGATGATGAAGTTTTAATAAATGCCATAGTAATCATTTAGAATTAATCTCATCTCTTTTAGATAACGTGCATCGTTTTAACTATATGGAATCATTAGATGATACCAATTCATTCGGACGGTATAGATTGTCATAAAGGTAAAGGTAAGGTGAAAGATGTAATAACACACAACGATAATAAAGAATCAAAAACCCATAAGATGAAATGCTACTACTAGTTGAACAACATTAATAACATACGGTGTTACATACGCAACACGAAGAACAAGAGATCACATCATGAGGAACGGCCACATGATCATAGAACCGTAACGGTATTGTTGAAATTATTTTCTATACATCGGCTGTATTAAGCTGTTAAGTTATGATTAAGAAATCGCCAACAGTCATTTAAGCTTATTTTTTGGGATTCTTTACGTTCAATATGACTTTGCTAATGAAATTTCTTTTCTGTTAATTTTGCTTCTTTTTTTTTTTGATGATCATTTTCAAAGATGAAATTTATTACTTTAAAATGTAGCAATAATATTTTAATTTGAATTCAACGATAAATATTTCGTTGACGGAAACAACCATAAACGTTAATTTAACTGTGAATTCAGCTTATTAAAGTCTCAGGGAGTATGAAGCAATCGCATGGTATGTTTAGTTCAATGTATGGTGAGTAAATTATAAACGCTTGAAGGCAATTACTAAGTGGGAAATAATCAGATGGTAAACAACATTTAATTAAATTATGATGAACTTTTCAGTCTCTTGTTTTGGCTAGTTATCAGCATGTGATCTTTGTACCAACGTGTGGCCATTATCATGAAACAGGATGAAATCAAGTGATGGTTTGATGAAATTATAGTGAAGTTGCATAATTTGATCTGGTGGTTACAGCGTGACTTTTCTTCATTTCCTCGAAAATTGAATTCTGTTCTTTTTTTCATTTTTTTTGGAAAATGATTGTGATCTCATTTGGTGAGCACCCGCAATGTTTGTCATGATGTACATTCGATTTTAATTTTTTTTTCTCGTTGTATTCATTTCCATTTATTAGCAATAGACCACTTTTAATAGACACGACATTTATTAGAGATATACCTGATGGTAAATCTGTTGTGTTCTATATGCCTTCCAGGTATTGTATATTTGATTAGCTAATGGACATAGAGAGACCTTCTTTATATCTCAAGTGATTATTTTACAATCCACTTTACGATTTTAGATCAGCATCACAGAATCCCGAATAGAATTGAATGTGATTATGTTCAGTTTACTGTAATATACCATAACCACACGTTTCACAATTAATTACCATGGTCAATGCTATTTCAAATAGACTCATATATAGGTGTTATCGGCACCACAATATTAATAAACATCATGGTTATGTATTATTCTGTCGCACATTAAAATACCAAATTAACTTTTCTTTTAAATACTAAAAACTTTTAAATTGATCAATGATTAGCACAATCGGATCTTAAGACGTTTCTTATTGGCCATTTTAATATTCTTAATTTTTTTTTTATATTTTTGCTCTTATTTGTTTCATTATATCCATCAGATAATATCATCTTATTATGCTGGCGCGTTTAACCATAAATGAATGTGAATGAATATTTGTTGTTCAAACTCGGTGTTATTTAGACTCACATTTTACCATAGGCCATTGACACTACAACATTTCTTTTATATTCTTCGGTTGTCTGTTCTGTTTTTTTTTGTTATAGTATTTAATGAACAGAATAGAATTAACGATACACATTCTTCTCATTATATAATAATAGGTAAGACAAACATTATTTTAATAATACGATTTGGTGTATAATGTCGTTAGATGATTGTTACCTTCTATATGGAATTAATGAGAAGTACATTGGGGAAATATAATGAATAATAAAAAAAATTGGTATTATAGCAAATATTTACCAGAAACAGACAATCGAGGTGTATCAGAATTATGAAACATAAAAGTACTAGACCCATTGAAGAAAATATAAACGGAAGATGTTTCAGGAATTCATTTAGATGCGGTTTTTGTCTGTTTTTTTATCATACAAGCAGCCCCAATGTTTAATGTTGAAGGTAAAAGAACTGTAACACCAATTGTCTTGCGTATGTGCAGTTGAATCATTGCATTTAATTTTTTTATTCATTATATTTAGTTTTCATGTTACGTTTCTTTTATTTTTTTTTTGTTACCACTGAGAGATGTTTGGAAAGCATAAAAGAAAATAAAAATGTTCTTAAATATTCTTTCCCAATACGATGATTTCTTATTGTTATTTTCAAAAACAAATAGCAATTTCGTTTTTTTTTCTGTAATCGTCGTTCAATATCATGTTCCCCGCGTGACATGATGGAACATACTATAGTTACAAAAACAAAAATAACATGAAACTTATTGCCGCCCCAACCAAAATGACTTAAAGTAAATACTTAACGTAAAAAAAAAATAAAAATTGACTTGAGAAAAATCAAAAGAAGATTACACCAGATTCAATCTTTTCCGTGTTGTATTTTCCTTGATACTTCTTATAGTCAGTTCGGTATTCATACATCGTTTGTGTAAAGTTACCAGAAAATTTCTTCTGATGTTTAAAGTTCTTTCTTGAATGTTACTCTTTTAGTTTTTCGTAAATGAAGCGCATTAACTACTTTCGCTGTTAGAATATGTACTGAACATAATTCGTTCAGTTTGAAATTTTGTGATACGAAAAAATAATGTTAACCAAAAAGAAAATTCATTTAAAAATTCAACGGATGATTATGTTTTTCAATATGATATTGTTTCGATGGTAATACACATTTTGTTAGTAATCGTTCTTTGAAACTGTAATTATGTGATTTTGTTATTTTTTTTTTTGTGTATGATCCATTATATTCCATCAAGTGGTCATGTAATTTTTCTGTTTTTCTTTTTTCATTTTTGAATACATGATAATGTTGATCACATATTCTCGTAGTTCATTAGAGCCATTAAATAAAGTAAAATAAAGAAAAACACAAATTTTCTTATTCATGTAATACCTTATTATGTTGCAATCATCGTTCAATATGTTTGTACCTATATAATCGTTAATTTGAATTTAATAAGAATTGAATACAGAAAAATAAGGTTTATTTTCTTCAATGTTGTATAAGAAAAGTAACATAGCACAGAGATAAATGCCGAATGTAACAATAAAAAAACTAGCACACAACTCTTATAAGTAAGTATTCCAGACACTCTTAATGAAAATCATGTATAATTTTCTTTCATTTCCACGTATGATTATGAACTGATTAGACCCCCATTTTATTTCGATTTTTTTTTTTATTCGGTCACTGACCAAGATTGGCCACAAATTTTATGTTTTTAATTCATTCACATCGTTATGAATGAAATTTTATTATTATTGAATAACATTAAATCCGATGTGAGACATTTATGAACACCTCAGTTTAATCGATCTTATGTAAACTTTGTAATCTTCGTCGCTGGTTGATCTTCTCTCCAACGTATTGCAATCTGAAACTTCATTCGTTTATTGCAAACCGACCCAATAAACATTTGATCAAGTTTAATTGAATTACACCAAATAACACGCGAACGCGGAGATTTAAATTAATTGGATTTTTCATTTTAATTTTTTATATTTAAAATTGTGGTAGTTAAACGCTGATTATGGGTTTTTTTTATTTCTTCATAAAATATTAAGCCGTTAAGAATTTAAAATTTTACTAAAATTATTTAGTCGCAAAAAGAAATGTTTCTTAACATTGTTTCTAATTCCACCAATAGATTTATATTGTCTTTTCACTATGAGAAAAATAATAATAAAACAAAAAAAAAAACAAAAAAACTAGAGAAAAATTCTAGCATAATCATCGAATAAAAGAATTTGTTCTTTGATATTTTAAATAGTTTTATGCAAAAGTCAATGTTCTACTAATCAGATTCAATAAGCTTAATTTTCTATTAAGACCGGCTAATATTAAATTATGCGAACATTTTTATTTTTTAAGTTTTAAATAATTCCATCGTATGATGTACGTTTGAAACCAGTAAACGAACTATTTGAATCACATCTTAATGATGATATTATGCGCCAGTTATCCCCTAAACCATATCTTTACGTATAAGTTATATTGTATAATAAAATTAAAAAAGAAACACAAACGGCAACTGACTAGAATTTACAATATTAATAACAAATCAAATGGCTAAGAAGCTCTCTATTAATCTTTTAGCCAACATAAAACGGCAACGAATTAAAAAAAAAAAAAGAAGTGAAAACAAATTTTACCGTTAAATAATATCAGAATGTATTATATAATTCGAATGTAATATTATGCTTTGTCAGATTCAACATATAATACCAGTGCTGTAGTTCAAATGGACAACAATTCTCAGCTTAACACTGTTTTTATAAAGGCCTTAAGATTCTCTTCTTGTGTTATCGTTCTTATTTTTTTTTTTCTTACATTTTATTCCATTCTTTATCATCTCTCGCTATTCATTATAACTTATTTCATTTTTTTTTTATACGCTTAGTGAGAGAGTATAAAACCCTTTTACGTTGACTTGATTAAATACAATGTAAATTGTCTGATTTAACTAAAAGAGAATAAAAAGAAACATTGTATTCGTTCTTATACTCTTTTTTTCGGGATATCATTTTTAATTAACGATGCTTTAAATCGATAAATTATACATTAAATGTTTAACAACGTTCGTAAATCGGTTGATTGTTAATTGTAGGTGAGTTACAGTAATTTCTCTACTCTTCACAAAAATTTTGCATTTTTATTGTTAATGTAAAACGAAATATACACAAACACATAGAGACGTACAAAAGAGGGCAGTAAATTTATTATGACTTGAAAGAATCATTGCATCCGCATTTAAATCGACTTCAAAGATCATATTATACCTTGATGGTTATTTAGCATCTCTATTGCCATAATTTAAAGTTATATAAAACGGTTAAGAAATGGTCCATACATTTCTCCAAGAACTTTCATATGAAACACTAAGAAAATCAACTAAGACCTATACACCAGTGAGCTTTAAACGATTTTCCAGTGAGTAATACATAATGGATTTTGTTGTTGTTGTTGTTGTTGTTAAAAATAATAATCAATACAATTTTTATATGCTGAGAATTACGCCCATTCATAACTTAAATATTACTTAATCAAATACTTGATATATTTATGAATAAATTATCCGTTTAATAAAGAGAGAAAAAAAGACAAAAAACAACCACAGCTAATACTAAAAATAACGTTTTTTAGTCAAGTTTAAAGGCAATTAAACCACTGATATTACACTCGTTTATACATTAAATTATAATGTTGATATGATAGTAACGTATATTGTATGGTAAATCGCGTACGTTTTTCTTAAACTCATCTTATGTTGGCCGTCCAAACTGTTTGTTTTTTTGAGACCGGTTCACCATTTTTATGATACCCGAAACATAATTCATATTACTTATAGGTGATTTTATTTTATTATTTAATATTACCTCCATTTGGCATTGCCATTGGGTGACACTGAACGCACACCCGTTTCAGTTATAAAAACATTTAAATATTAGGAAGTCAATTGATTTTTAGTCTGTTAGACAGTACACGCTTACGGGTGAATAATCAAGATAATTCATTAACAATCTGTTTAGAGTAACATGAATGCAAAACGAAATTATTATTCAGTCATATTATGTCATTTATTAATATCCAGCATTTGATTGTGGTAAGTGGTTACCAAAAGCTTATTCTTAATCGTTTAAAACTATGAGCTCAGGTCAATTGAATTTTTTGTTTTATTAAAAATTATTTATATCAATTGAAAAACGGTAATTACATTGCAATAGCAAATAACCTGGAACATCAATAGATTGTAATTGCATCTAAGCATAATCTATTTCTAATAAGAAATTCTTATTAGAATCATCTTAGTTCTTCCTCTCAAAGACACAACACAGAAGAAACATTTAACACAAACAAAAAAAAACGTGTGGGTAAGATTGAAATTCAACAGTTAATATTTGTTTCTAGTCTGATTATGATCGACTATACACATCCGTTTCAATTTTACATGGTGCCAATCGATTGCTATTGCAAATTGCAATTCCATAATTTTTTTTTTCCTTATGGAAGCTCTTCTATCGAGTATAAGCGGATCAATTGATATAAGAATAATTTCTTTGCCATTTATTTTTTTCCCTATATTTTCAACGTCTTTAAAAAGTAACAGAAGACATTAACTAATGATATCTGTTGAATGCCGGTTATATTTAAGCGGCTGTTTAGTACGTTGTCTCATAATGAGTATTACGTTCAAAAGAAAAAACAACAAATCCAAAAAAATCAGAGAATTTACAGAATGAACAGTTGAGTTTGTTCGCTTGTTCCAGTTCTTATCCTATTAAAGAGATTCCATTTAATTTTTATTCTCATTCTCATTCATATAAATGAAAATTATTGCATTTCCATTTTATTTTTATTATTGCATGAGAAAATTAATTCATATGGTATAAAACAAATGGTAATCGATTGATATTCGATTTCATTTAACACCAAATGATATAAGAAGTTGATAACCAGTAAGACAATTTTGTAATAAAATAGAAACGGAGCTTACAGAGTTGGAAATAAAAAAAAAAACACAAAATCACACAGAAATAAATACTTAATGCTGTTCTATCTGGCAGTTTGGTACATAAGAATCCGTTAGAATCATCATATGCACACAGTCAGCGGTCAATTGTGTAACAAACGGCTGGTTTGTATCATGGTATACCTGATGAGGTAAACGAATGAAAAAGAGACTCATCTTAAGTAGAGACATATTCAATCTATTCGGATTTACCGTCGTCTCTATTTCCATTTATGAACAGACGGTGTGCATATTTTAAAATCTAAGGAAATGCACTTTTTATTTTAAATTCAATACCAAAAAAAAAAAACCATTATATTTATGTACTGGCACATTGAGACCATAATTCGATTGAATTGATATCAAAACATTATGTTTCTTCTGACTTTTTTCTTCTTCTCAATGTTTGTTTTCTTTTTTTTCGCTTGTATACCATTCCACATTGATTCAGTTTTTGTATTTTCAATTTGAAATTAACCGTAATTTTAAATAGTAAGGTAAGCTAATGCATATGTCGTTGGTAAAAAGAAATTCACAGTATATTTGCAACTCCATTCAATCTAGAATGGCAATTTCTTTCTCCATTATCTTAGAAGTTTGTCTTTATCACTTGGGTCAATTTCAATTTTAAATCTACGCAATAACGCAAAAAGACTCTTATTAAAGTCAAGAACTGGATTTTCCATAAAGCATTTTTTTTTTCTTATTTTGTTTTTAACTTGAAACACTTAAAATGGTTATAGTCATTCGGTTTCGATGATACAGTGTTCAATTGATGGTTTTTTAAAAGACGTTTGACCATATTTAATAATGAAAAAAAAAAAAGTAAGAATCAAATTCTTGTTTATGCAAATGAATTATGAATATAATTATCTTTTTGGACGTTCCCGATATTATTGAAACGTAATTGACATTAATTTAAATGAAACAAAATTTTAAGAAAAATAAAATAAGAAATAAGAAACAAGATATTCTCTATAATAATACTGGAAATTACTGTTACCGTTTCGTTAATGTTATTAAATGCTGACGTGATTTTATGATGATGTGCTTTTAAAAAACACTTTTACGCGATTTTCTAGATCATCTTCCTTCGCAGATTTTGTTTTATTTTTATTTCTGTGTCTTCTCTTATTTAAATCTCTCATCTATATTGACTCGTGCCGCATTTATTTTAATATTTATAACCATATTCTGACAACAATAGAATACTAATTATAAAATAAATCTTAAAATGGAGTGAAAAATAATATCATAAAAGTTTTATTTGATTTTTCTTTTAGCATTTCAATTCATAAATCTCAACGTATTCCATAAATATTTTTCATATGCTTTTGTTCCCAAATAAACAAAAAATTGTATACCAGAAATAAGACAAATTTTTGTATTTGAAAAGAAATATCAATCAAATGTTTTTAGTTTTTTAAGGAAAATAGAAGAAACAATAAAAAACTACGAATTTTATGGATGAAAATTTAATAAAAAATTAAGAAGAAGAAGAAAAAAAACTTTCTCATTATGATTGCAATTAATTCAACTGGCGCGAAATGTAATTAAAATTTTGAACTAAAATAATTCCAAATAAAGAGTACACAGTACACACTAAAACCAAAATGTTTTATCGTTATGGTATTTGATGTTTTTTTTTATTTGACCGCTTAACATTTTGACTGCCAACTTTTCTTTCATTCAGACCTATTGGATCAATGTATTCGTTTGTATCACCATTAAGTGAATGATTAAGACAAAATAAGTTAAATAAATGAAACAAAGTAATGTTAACGAAATATACAAAGAAATAAAAAAAGAACACCAACCATAAAGAAACGCAGTAGTCCATAAAATAAATATGCCGCTGTACTAGAGGTGATTCAGCATACCTTTCTTCTAATTGCTTTTGATGGTTAAATTAAATGGCAAAGTGGCAAGATCACTATTAAAACGTTTTTTTTCATTATTTATAATTCCATTTTCTGTCAAATTCATGATAGTTTTCTGATCTTTTGTGGTCCACCTCAACGACCCAAAACGTTTGGACAATGGCCTTAACAGAGATCTTATACAAACACTATTTTTATTATAAAGCTCGTTATTACAGTTCGGTTTTTTATTCAGATTTGCGTACGTTTAACGCACGTCCAACAAATTCTCATCCCATTTCGATTAACTGGATCCAGGCCAGTACGCGACCATTATTCTTGACCGATTGGTCATAACAAGAAGTCTTAACATATTTGTCTCTTAATTTTTATGTCTTTCAAACATCATTACCATTGTTCATCCAACCAAATATTCTGATATTTCAATGAAAATGAAATCATTCAATATATCGTACATGGATTTTTAAATTTCTTTTCAATTTCATGTTGAATGTTCAAATACGCACGGGACAAATAAAAATGAAAATTAATAAAATTTCGTCTAGTTGAGTTATAAAAAGAAAAAGTCAATTAAATGGTTGACATTCATTCACGGTTTGTGTACAATTTCATTTTAAACATCTTTTTGATTACACACTAAATCGCCATATCAGCAGGTATCATCACACGAGTTGGCGTATTATATTAGGATAATTTCTTACTGTTTTTCCAATTACAGTTGTTCACCGTATTACATACGATATCCATCATTTCAATCAGAAGATACAGAAATTCAATTCGCGTGGGGATTATTAATAAGAAATGATATAATTTGTTTTTTTATTTCTTTCCGTTAAATATTTATATTTAATTTCTAAACAGTAAACAGCATTAATTAAATGACTTCAGTTGTTATGATTATCTACGCGGTAGGTGTTGATGGCATCGCTAAATGTCGATGATAAATTTTTCTTTCACTTCAAAAAAAATATGGTTAAACTGTGAAATTTCTCTATTAACCAAAATTGGTTATTAACACCATTTATAACATAGTAACATTTTTAACATTACATAAATCAGTACAATGTAATTTAATACAAGATGCCAAAATGAATAATAAGAAATTAATTAAAAATCATTAATCTGTACATCTATAATGCGGACAAATTACTCATATTTCTATATATAATCGTAAAAATACATTATAAACTAAATTGTTAATTTCAAACAGAAATATATCGCTTGTTTTAAACCACAAATCCATCAATATTAAAATTGGTTTCAGTATTTTTCTTCATTTATTATATTTTTTAAATGGCAAATAAACAGGAAAATAAAAAGAGCATTGAGCTTTACTCCATCTAAATGATTGAATTCACATACAAAGTCTCTTTAAGTTACTTAAATCCAGCGTTTGTCTTATTGTCTTCTGTATGATGATTTCCCAGATAAATCGTTGATGAGAAAAGATTCATTTAAATATTCTCTTCAATCATTCGTCTTATTATTATTTATTTTATGATTTTTTTTTTTCTTCGATTTTTCTACTATACCAAAACGGTGATACATATAAAATATGATATAATTTATTCATTGTTTGAATCAATCTAATAATTCTTTATTTTTTTCATTCAAAGTTCTTTAACATTACATACCCCAGCAACTGTTTTCAAGTGATTGGCCCATAGATCGGTTATAATTTTTTTCTTGTATTTAAATCCGACACACGGAAAACTGAATTTCATTCTTTTCTCTACATATTCGATTGTTACTTTAACCAATAGAGTAACCAAATAAAATATTAGATCAAGTATACACATTCAATATAACGATATCTATTTAGCAGTATGAGAACATTAATTATAATTTATTCTCTTTCAGTTGATTTTAACCAGTATATCCATTAAACTAACGAATGATGTATGATGGAATATATCTATAAATATTCTACTATGGACCAAAAGTCTAGTGCGAACTATATACAACGGTTACAATGTCTCACCCCAAAAAAAAACAAACACCTGGAGTAAAAGAGATCAATTCACTTAAAAGTATTAACCGCACAAAATATCACCTCATCCATACATTACATAAGATATAATTTTAAAAAATATCGCTTTTGCATACATTATAGAAATCAATTGAAATAATATTATGTTTAATACTACAATAACCATAACATAAATAGCGCATTTGATTCATTGTTATTGGGCTTCATTCTTAATTCATTTAATATTACAACAAATAAAAAAAAATTTAATATTAAATTCACAAGAGATTTTTTGATTGACAAATAATTATTATGATAAATTCATTACGCTAATTCCATATATGAATTGCTCTCAGTGATATTTTACATTTCAATAAAACTATACGTTTATACGTTTAAAAAATCCATTCTAGTGTTTAACTATTTTTAACGTTAATTGATCGGTTTAAATTGAATTAATGTTTCACTATAAATAAGATTATTGCGAAATATTTAATATCTAAACATTATGTATGAGTCCATTTAGTTAATTTTACTGTCATTATCCACCAATTCAGCATCACAAATTCACAAAACCAAAAAAATTGAATTCAAACAAAAGAGAATACAAATTCCAATCAAGGTGGACGAATTATATTTGTTTTAATTTTATTTATTTTTTATGCCAAGACATTCTGTGCATTGCCATTTATGATTCTTCATCCATCACTTTATCTTACTTAGTCCCCAGGTACGTTTTTTTTTCTCTACAGTTTGCTACTTTTCACATTATATTCAAATAAATTATTAGGTGAATTTAGTTCATACTACTTAAGTCAACCCATTCATTGTCCATGAAGTGTGAAAGAAATTACACACTAAACTAAAAAAAAGAAACAAATCAACACCGATCATTGCGCATATTAACCTGGACCAATAACCGTTTCCACATAACATACTGGCCATGTAAACGCATTAACTGAACATAGAATATATCATACATTAATCACTCAAATAATTACAGTTAAACTATTTCTTTTTAAACATTAAGCATTAAGCGTTACTTGTTTATATGTTTAGAAAATATTTTTACTACTTAAAATCACCGATTCGCTCAATTAGAACAATGATACTCTTACCCAGACTCACTATTCATTTTCTTTCTTCATTTTGGCTTTAACATTGATTTAGTGAGTCTTCAAACAACAACAACAACACGAAAAGCTTCTTTACAATCAACTTTGTATCTCTTGGTCCATTAACAAAAGAGATTAATTCAATGATTTTTTGATTTTTTTCAGTTGTTTTTCCGTTTTATTTTTATCATACGCAGTATGGAATTCTTTATTTCATTTTGAAATGCAACGAACACAAAAGATAAACAATCAATATCACGATCTAAATGATTCTCTAATTCAAAGTAATCATAGTTTCAAAGAAATAAGAAAATAATCAAAATTTCCATTCATTATCAATGATATTTAGGCCTTAAGAAAACTAATTGGGTCAATCACTTATCTCACGCTATAATTTTCTTTGATTTGATCACTGTAATTAAACCATCTAGATGGATCACTCACTTTTTGGGAAGAAGATTCGTAAATCAACGTGTCCAAAAAGCTAAGAAATGACCACCAAATTTATCATCAGATTTAATGTGACATCCGTGGAAAATGAAATTTAAATATTTTAACGAAATTTTTCTGCTTAAAAACGAACATCAAACAAGAAAAACGTAAAGAAGTTTGCATGCTAAATATTTGAATGGTCAATTGAATTGATTTGATACTCTTACGAGTGTCACATATCAGATTAATCAATTTCTTTCATCGTGACGATTAGCATTAGTGAAACAATGAATAATTGAGTTAATTATGGACATACAACAATCAAAATAAAAGGGCATTAGTAAAGTCTTCATTCCCAACAATCAATCGTCTCATCTCTATCCGGTATCTATTTAGGTATTAAGACGTGTAACGAAAATTAATATTTACGAATGAATGAAACTATAAGACTACCATATTCCAAAGAGTAAACATAAATTAGTGTGGGTATCATTGCGTGACAACAGCTCATCCATTGAATGTCTATTTGAATTTGAAATTGAACTGAACTTTTTAAAATATATATTATTATGAAGATTTCTTTCGCGCATAAATATAAAATAAACATAGACAGAGGTTATCATACAAATTGCAAGTACTTTTCGTTATTATTTGAAGAAAATAAAAATTGTTTTAACTTCGATTAAACGAAATAATATGAATGAACAGTAAAGGTGGAAGTTAGCTAACCGCGGAAGAGAATCACGTAAAGGAAAAAATAAAAAATGTTGTAATTGAATCGAATCAGACATAAATTTATACAATGAGTGACTTAATAGATAATTTATCTCACCCAAAGGTTCAATGCAGGTGGTACTAACATGAATTAAAATGTAAAGGAAAAAATTATTCCATTGAACGCATTGTTTATTTGCAATAACGTCGTATAGTTAGTTGCAACATAAGTAAGTGAAATCATTACCATGATTATTGAACTTGATTAACATTGCGAAAAGGTTGCACATTTAATTATGATATTTTCTGTATCGCTAATTTATATTTCGCTTTATATGACTTTCAAGACAAAGACATAACTTAGAACGAATAAACTTCTTTGATAACACGAAATACAAAATTGAATGAAGCTCGTTTATATAATTCAGCCAATTACAATTTCAATAGATACAATTGAATTGTTTTCGTTATAATTGTTCTTATGCCTTAGCCAATAGATCACGAGTCGTCTTTTAATTAATAACTTTCAGACTAATGAACTTTTCTTTTAATCCATTGGAGGAATTTTTACAAAGTTATTCGCTATGTGCTTCTTAAATTTTTAGAATTAGATATAAAATGAAAAAAAAAATAAGAATTTTTTAACAAACTTACATGAAATTCTATAGATAATTATTGATGATGTACAGTTATCCAAAGATTTTAGATTCACTTCAACAGTGTTTATAACTGCTTTCGATACCAAAAAAAAAACACACAAAAAGCAATATTCACAGTTTCGTTTTGTGTACCGAATCAACTCAATCAATTCAACATGAAATCTATTCGAGATGAATTTCCACAGATTACGCACAGATTATACGGCACATTATTGCAAGACGATTACTCAAAATAGAAAAATACGAACAAAATTACAGAATTTATTACACCTTTATAATGGTTCCGTAAATGTGCAATTAATCCACTTTGCACTTAATCAAACTGAACTTGCAACTACACAATTAATACTTTGATGTGAATAATAACCGTTTAATAATAAATTCCTGACAGAAGCAAAATTGATGGAAGTAATGAAAACACGTCTTGATCCATCGGAGTGAGAGAACAAACTGAAGAGATCGAATAAATGAAAATTTGTTGAACACATTGTTGAACAATTCTACATTATCGACACCAATTCGTATAAGCTTTCTTCATGTTTCTTGTTGATTTCTATTATTTTGGATGAAATTTAGTGTAAATTGCATACTTCAAGAGGTTTGCTACTTTTTTATTATCAAAAAGTGATTTATACATGCGTGTGATTCGTTAATTACTGATCTTTCATTGAAATATTTCTATCAAAGTGTAGTTAACTTTAAGGTTAGATTTTCTTATTAGAAGTACTGAACTTAGCCGAGACACATTTCAACTGAGTTCTAAACATGGTCGCCTGGTGGCAACTAGCTGAATTAATAAGCAACTGAGATTTTTCGATTACAGCGTTACGGCGGCAGATAATAACATTTCGAAAATTGAAGAAGTTTAAATAATTTACATAATTTTTTTACATTTCCATATTGTTTCACAATCGTAAAATTCTTATTTTACCGTCAGACAATAGAGAGATGTGTAAAGAGTGTTCACAACAAATTTCATGTAAATTATTCTAATAATTATTGAAATATAACTCATTCTACCATTAAATCCTTTTTATAAATGCATCGATTGCAATCAAATTGTTGTACACGTCTAAGTGATTCTATCCCCTAATTTAGGCTGAGAAAAGGAATTAGATATTTTCCAAACTTCAACAAGAAAGTGAACATTAAATGCCATTGGTAAATTATAATAATTCAAACACAAATTCAATTCAATCTGGTGTCATGCATACATTAATTGTTTCTACTAATATTAGGAAATAGCTAAATCAATGCTGATGTTTAATTCATTGCACCATACAATCATATTGCATCAATCCAATGAATAACGTTGCTCCAACTGTAGCTGATTCTACCATTGAAATCTCTTAATAAATGCATGGTAGAACTACAATTCTTAATAATTGTGTACTCTTACTACTATTCTTTATATTTTATGACGGATTCGTAATACATCATAACTACATGTCTTAGCTTATGTAAATGGACTTATATCATTATGCATCTACTCACCTCTCACAAAAAGACATTCTGGAGTGGCCAAACAATGGATTTCTGATGGTTCCATTGTACTCACTGCAAGTACAGCACGAATAATCCGAACAACAAAGACTGTTATTATCCAGATCGGTGAATCCACCAAAGTTGCTTGGCGGCGCACCGGAATCATCAGAACGACTCGATCTACAATAAAAATTAAAATCCAGATTAACCGTCATGAATGCAATAAAAGACTTAATTACTCACTTCTTTGTATTCTTATGATCACCGGATAAATTAAACGTGCGATGAATTAAACGCCGCAATGTCCGCGAATGATTAGGATCGGTATTCTCGAATTTTTTACCGTTGTATTTACATACACCTTGGTGACCTAATGTCGAATGGTTCGTGTAAATTTCTCTAGACAAATTACCACCCATAGTGCACTTCTGATTACTCTACACGTTATTACAAGTCACAAGTTTAAGAGATCACATTAAATTAATTAATCGTCTTCACTCGACACCATCAAACTGAATGAACTTACTGACTTGTTGTTATGATTCTCTAAATGTTAATTTCACTTTTCACTAATTTCCATTTCAGGTGGCAAATTTAACTTATCAGTTCTTCTCTTTTTTTTTTTTGCACTGACTATTAGAGTGTGTTTTTAATATCCAACAACGACGAATTTATAATTATTGTTGATGAATTAATTGTGAGCACTATGGATTACCATTATGTTTAACGACATAGATTTTTTTTTTGTATTTAATTCTGACTTTCCTATTGGAACAGTTGTATTATTAAGCGTTTATTTAAATTATTCACCAGTTACGTTATAAATAATCTGAAAAAAAAAGAGAAAATTTTATTTAAATAAATGAGAATCAACAAAAAAATAATATTTTGATCATGAAAACGCAGGTGATAAATGATATGTAGTTAACAGTAACATTGGCTGAAGATAAGTGGACACAATGATAGTACGATAGAAGTGTTTTAGTTATCTGTGGTCATCATTGTCGTCAGTCATTGTGGTTCATTAAACTTTAGAAGATTGATCGAAATTGAATGGAAATTGTACACATTATTAAACAAACGATTAGTTATCTCAATTGATTGAATCAAAGAAAACTAACCGAACCATTAAAAAACTTGCGGTTATCAAGTGATATTCCATAATGCATTTGATACACATATACATTACACAGTTATTACACTCTACTACAGATTTCTATTAACAGAACTAGTAGCAAGTATAATGCAACATTTCAATACAATATGCGAATTATTTTTCATTTTATCTCATTGCATATCGGATGTTACAATGTAAAAATACTAAAGTTTGATAAATATTACATTCTAATGAACGTTTAATTAGTGGTGACCTCATATTAGATGACAACACTTTGACAGTTTCTGTTACAGTGTAATTAAATCCAAAAGATCCATAGAATCAACTAATGTTTAATTATTTATTACTTGATCTACATAAAATATAAATAAACACCGTTATACTTCATAACGAAATGAAATCTAAATATAAAAACATCATTGGATGTTATTAAAGCAATGGGACAATGTGAATTAATGCGGAAACGAATATGTATCAACCTCTATGGTTTTGAATCTCTCTGCAGTATGCCATCTAACTAACTGACGGTTGAAGCCAATAATTCATTCAGGTAGATTAGTGTGAAGGTAACAAAAGAAACTTTTGTTTATAAATCATACTGTAATCAGATATCACTGTTTATTTTAATATGTTGATATAAGAACGATCATTTTCATGGATCATTTTTATTAAGTCGATTCAATTGAATATCGTCTGGTGTATCATTTCACCTAGCACTTAATTCATCATAAATACTGTACTTGAACGATTCATGATTGCAAATGAAAATAAATAATCATTCAACATTCCGGATTTTATACGATAAACCGTTTGATAATATTGCAATCGATTAGCCAACAACAAATCGGGTCTCATACACTCTAAACATTAATTTTTTATTGAGAAAGGAAAAGAAGAATTTTCTTAATCCGTTGAATGTCTGGCAACAGAAGATATTTACCAATGTTCTGTTAGTGGAATTCTATTTCGATTTTTTTTTCAATAAATTATAATATTTATTATGCTTTCCAATCGTTTATGTTTTATTACAATAAATAAAATCCGTTTCTATTTCTTCATAAATAATATTTTATGCAATTTTATTTTAGTTTATCTTAGAGATAATTATTGTCACTTGCGAAGAAAATTCACGTTATGCTAATTGAATCTCTAAACAAATTACAAATAAAAGATGATCAAATTTTATTCCGTTTGACGTAAAATGAGGAGAAAATTTTAGCAACAAATCACACTTTGTGTTACTCAACATTGTAGTGGAATTTGAACTAGACAAAACTAGGTAAGATATCTAAAATGAAATTGACCCATTAATTGTCATTTGATTAAAGCAATTTTTATGTTAATTTATAGCGTATATGATTCAATATAAAATTACTCAACTGTAAAATAGAAGTCTCATCTGATGAAATGACGCGAGAAAAACAAAATTGAGAGAGAATCAAAACATCAGAACCAATATTGCAATTCCATATTGTTGGTTTTTCAACCATTCATCATCATCATCATAACATTTTGTTTCTTTACATAAAATTTATAATTTATTTCATCTCCTTTTTTGCACCAATATTACGGTATACAGGTGTACTTCACTAGATAGTAGTGCAATGTTACAAACCGTTCAATGTTTATGATCATTTTTTCTTTCGCTAAAAAATACAGTTTTCCAATCTGATCGGTTATTGTTTTCTTCCACAATCAGTTACATGATTACATAGTTTTGTACAGCATAATTATAGATCATTCTTATATAAACTAATGTATGATAAATGATTATTAAGATTCCTTAAGATAATAGTAAACACCTCAAATCGCTTTATGGTAGTGAATTTAATTGTGCGAAACCTTTTAGATAAAAGAATTGCACGTCTTTTGACTAACAGTAGCATTAATTTCAATTCTATTTCCTTTTAACTCAATAAATAGGCCACCATGAGTTAACATTTATTAAATCTCTTCGTATAGACAAAATGAATTGTGTACATTCACTGCCATTGGGACTTACTGTAGGTTTAATTTAATTTTTTCTTCTCTTTAACATCAATTTAATTGAACGCATTTTACGTAACTGGACTTATGTTGTTTTGATGATTTTATTTTATAAGAGAATGCAGTTGTGAAGGTAATATGAACGTCAATATGTTTTTTTTTTTTTTACAAAAAATAAAAAAGGTAACCAGAATAGAACTGGGTCTACGAGTCTATTAATTTTCACCTGGTGGCACACATTTAACACCGGTGTATTGTCGACAATATACCAAAATCCAGTATTCTCTTAACGTTATTTCATATAAATCTGTTTTAGTTTTCTTTATGCTTTTTATATCTTATCGTTGTTTTTCTTTTATTCTATTCATTTGTGAAATTCTTTATAATAAATTGAATAATAAACAAATTGTGGTACATGATTTTAATGCATCTAACAGAAGTGATTCCTAGCAAATGTCAACTGACCTGTATGTATTCTGTATTGAACTATATATTTCTACATAAGAACAAGTTTAAATAAAATGTCGTTGGTTATATTTAATTATGTATACCTTTATTCGCTATAATAAATCATATGAGTTTACTGAGAAAATTATACTTGAAAAAAGCAACAAAATAAATAAACACCGATTATGCAATTCGAGACGTTTATAAAAACATTATGATTTATAAAGTTATTTCAATTAATACCATAGATGGTGGATACCAAAGAATACACATACCGTAATCATAATTACCATTTATGTAATACGTGTGATTATTCCATATAAATGATTGGTATTAAAACGTAACAGAACATATTAAATAAAATTCGAGAAATCAATCAATGAATATTCTTACCAAAAATGCCATAAAATATTTCTTATATTTTGGCATTAAAATTCACTTAAGAAATAAGACTATTTTCAATCAAAACTAAATTTTAGCAAAATTCAAATACCTCAAACACAATGTAAACACACGAGTTGATGATCTAATGATTATAATTAATGACTATATAATAAAAAAAGAAAGAATAATTCTATGTGTCCTATATTTCCCAATATTCAACGAATTAAAGAGTTTTTTTTTATTTATTATGGCAATTTAATCAGCATGTTATTCCATTGAACACCTATGATTAGCAACGCTTTTAAACAGTATAGAACGATGTAAGACTATATACGATACACAATAAGAACACGAATAGATCACTATGAAACTACAGAAGAGTTGAATAAATTATTGGATAATTAATAAGAACCACGAGATGGTAATTTTCGAAAGCATAATACAATAAATAAAACTGAATAATCACTATAAATATCGGTCAAAACAGAACGAAATATAAAATGGGGCCAAACATTCGAAACAATTTAAATTCACAGTGACATGAAATTAATAATAAATTCAGTTATTGTTCTACTGGGTAATCCTAAATTATTTAAGAGTTCATGAATCACCGAACCACGATTATTCTTAATGTGAACTATGACTTCTAATGCCAACTGAATCAACCACAATAACAAAAAATAAGTAATCCGCTTACTTCTTATCCAATTCAAAAGGGCAACACCATAAACAATCACTTTAATTAACACAATGTGATGAATTAAATAGAACAATACTGATTCTTTTATAAAACTTTTCCATTAACAAAATTAATGAACCAATTTCAAATTGACGGATTCAAATTAACTTAATGAAATATTCAGATACATTTCAATATTTATTCACTTGTATTGTAATGGCACTCGTTCGTAATTTTGGTTTTTTTAATAAACTGAAAAGTAACGAATGTTAAAGTGAAATCGCGATCGAAACAAAACACGTCTCTCATCCATCGACCGTACAGATGAGCGGATAGATGATAACTGGCGGTAATGGTAATCTTTTCACCAAGTCAGATGATGTTTATTGGCTTTTGTATGGCGATATGTTAAGCAAAAAACAAAACAACAAAATAGTAGCATGTAATGTTACTCTGATTTTCTTTCACAATGTTGAATTGACGGTGTTTGGTTGAGTTTAGCCATCTGTGAATCATACAAATGGATATTGAAACATAATACAAGAAGAAAACTAATGGAAAGTTATCCATATCATTATGGTCATTTTGAAACGTCTAATTAAATCAAATTAGTTCAATGCTTCTTACCATAAAAATTGTAGCAGTTGATTTCCTTCTCTCCAATATTGGTGGATCTCACTTATCAGCAATCGAAATATTGAGTAATTAAAAACCCACAGAATCATCGTACAATGCTATTAGTTACCTTATATAGTCACAGGTGTTATCAATCGGCTAAAGCATATTCACAATGCAATCACTCAAAAACTGTTCTCCTCTATTTAATAAACAAATAAACTGATTAAAGATTATTAGGCTCAGCATTCTTATAATTTAAATGTTTGTTACGGTTGTTCTTTTGTTGTTAATTTAATTTCAATTTCCATTAGACACTAAAGTTAAAGTCTCTTCATTCAATGTGAAAATTGTTAATGTAACGTGGAGGCGCATTTTCACCATTCAACCGGTTGATAAATGATTTATCTAATTTATTCACCTTTAAATCAATTGATTTCACTGCGATTTGAAATCAGTTCACTCAAAGAATGTGTATAGATCTTCTTTTATTTTACTCTTTTTGTTGAGAATGAAAATATTTACAAAATGAAAAAAGAATTCTAAAATTTGATATCCATTTTGGCTGGTAATAAAATTAAATATACAACTCATTTTAATATTGAAGCTTTAGAATAAATCGTATATCAGTGTAGAATAAAAGAATTTCATCTAATATAATTTAATGAAAGTCACTAAGCTGTTGATTCTATGTTCCGTACCACTTAGATCCAGCTTTCTAGCATTGCAGCTCTGTTATCATCGTATTTGTAGCCTCGAAAACTATAATCCATGTTTCTATCATATTCATTTTTATGTGTGTAAAATATTTGCATAGAAAATGGATTTGAATTTAATTTACATTTAAATATGAGAGGATTGGATTAGTATAACTCGGCCATTCGTTGTTTAACTATAATGAATTTCTATTAGAATATTGTTACTAAACATTTTGAGTGGTTGATTAGATAATCATAAAAAAAATGTTCTAATCTAATTTAAATAGGAATCTGTCTCTTTATACTGTAAATATTTATGTAATTGGTTTAATGTACTTCACTATGAATTACCATAAAAAATAAACGGGTTCTCTCTCGACGATACATTTCCAAAATTTAAAATTCATAAGTTTTTCATTCAGTATCTGTTACTTTATTTTAAATTCATTTGTTCACAATTATATTCGATTAAATTATTACTTTATTTCATGAAATTTCTGGATATAATTTACAATTTTTCTTTTAAATTTCATCCAATTAAATTGCTAATTTAAAGTCTTACTTACAGCACATGGGCTTTATATAACTTATGGCCGATTACTTTTGTATGTCTTTCTTTTTGTTTAAGTAAAATTAAATCGTTTTGTAATTCAATCTTTGACTCTTCTGAAGAGTGAATTAATAAACATTCAAATACTAATTGAGCCTAATAATTATATTCAATTATGGTTAATAATTACATTCATGTAATTGTGAGTTGACATTGATAGTAAGATTTAGCATCAATTTCATTTCTTATCTCATGGTGAACAACTAATGTCTCATGTTTTTGTTTTTTAATTTAATTACTTTTAATGAATACATTTATTCCATATTCCACATAAATTGTTCTTATGGTTTATAGATAATTTAATTTTGTGTTTTTCTTTAATCGAAAGAAAATACGCTGAGAACGAAATATAACTTCGTGTACATTTTTAGTGCATTTAGATTAGTTGAATGCATTGTTTCATTTCTTTATCAATATGTAACGTACAATAATATAATTTATAGAATATCGTAATGTATCTAATATACAAACGCTCATTAATGCGTTTACAAATCGCTAAGTGTATCATTGCACTTTAACAGAAATTCATTTTTGTTTTTCTTTTAAGTAAACAAAAGTGTAAGAAATCATAAGATTTTGGATTAAATTAAAATATTACATTTCATGTAAAACACTGTTAATCCATTTACTTATTGTCTCTAAACCATAGTGTACTGTATCATCTACATAATAAATTCAATAACTCACAATAAAATCTGATTCAATATAAAAATCAATGTTAATTATCGATTAGTGGTTAACAGCCAAATATATGAATAAACAACTATATCTTATACAATTAATATATTTGCATTTGTGTGTATTTAAAATACAATTTACATCTATTTTGTAACAGTAGGTCTCGTAGCGCATTTATGTTAAATCTCATATTAACTGAATGTATTCCACAGACAAACTCATTGGTTGACCATCATTGTAAACATTTAAATCGGGGTCATTGTCACCAAAGGTGACAAATGCTCAAGTGAAATATTTACTTGTTTGCTGTTAAATTAGATAGAACTAATCAATTGCATCTATGATTTTGTCAGTCTGAGAGAAATCATTTGGTTTTTTTTTTGTTGGTTTTTTTGCAGTTTAAATATTCAATTAAAATAACATTTAAAAATTTACATGATACTTTTTATAAGTAAGTATTACATTAAAAGGTACATTTATTATACAACAACCAGGTAGATTTAATAGACACATACAGAATATATGATTCATATGTGCTCAGTGCAATGTCTCTTAATACACACTTAGTTAATTCTATCTCATATTTTATCTTACTGCAAGATATTTAATTGTTATTTATTTATTTGTATTATTATTTTCATATTTATCACATAAACACACAGTATTGTTATAAACATTAATAATTTTGCTATTAAATAAATTGACTAAATTGTTGTATTTTTATTTGTACATAAATCTGTTATTTTTTTTTTCTATTCTTTGTAATTCAATTTTGCTTCATTTATGTTTTGTTTTTATTAAACAGTAAACATTGATTATGTTTCGGTACATTAAATAGGTAATTGGCCACGTTCAGTAATCGACGGTTAATTTTCTGTATTTTATGAAATTTTTCATATTTCTGTTATGCATTTGTGCTCTAAAACTCATCGATGAAATGTGGACATTATGGGTAATTTGCTCTTTTTGTGTTTTAATTTCCATAATTTTAATTTCAACATGATACGTATTCAATGTTATTTAAATGCAATAAGTAATCTTATCACCCTGTATTTTATAGAATCCATTAGTTGTTAAGCTATTAACAATTTATTAATAATAATTCCATCATATTCATACATGTAAAACAATGGTATTTATCTATTCACCTAGTATAGTATTCCTTCTTTTTATATTTATTATGGTATAGCTGTGTAGTATAATATATATTTCTAAAAAGCTTTCAATATAATCTATATTAAATATTTTCTTTCAAGTACTCACTTTGTTAATCTGTTAACATTGACATAAGACATTCCATTTGTAAATATTTAACTTTTCACTAATTCAGCCTAATTAATAAATAACACAATTCAGTTAGGACATTTGACTCTCTATATGGGAGTTTTAAGAACGGTATGTTTACTAGACCATTAAATGCAGTACTCTTCCTTATACATCTAAATCAACACATTCATTTGGATCACAACATAATTTTTCTTTTTAGGTTTTGGCATTTTCTAATATTTTTAAAAACAATAAATACTACTCATCATTATACTCTGGTTGACCTGTTTTATTTGATACCAGAAATAATGATGATTTAATCAAAATTAAAATTGAAAAAAAAAAAAAATAAATCAAATTATAACAAATAACACCTTAATTCAATTACCGATTTTGACAATTACACGTTCAAATAAAAA
This sequence comes from Coboldia fuscipes, assembly GCA_001014335.1. Classification (NCBI taxonomy): domain Eukaryota; kingdom Metazoa; phylum Arthropoda; class Insecta; order Diptera; family Scatopsidae; genus Coboldia; species Coboldia fuscipes. Next base: position 28,577 of record JXOR01000505.1, on the reverse strand, counting down.
TTCAATTGTTGGCCAACTGTCTATAGTCGAGAACTAAATAAAAAGCTTTCTAAACTAATTAAATTTAATAAACCTAAACATCCATCGGTATTTATTACACTACATATATTGGGCATATTGGCTAATACGTTAACATCATTTTTTTTTCTTTTTTTCATTTTAAATCATCATTACTATATCATATAACAAATATTATGTTATACATTTCAATTCTAACTACAAATTATTTATTTTATTTCTTTTTTTGTTCTTTGTTTTTCATTTGATTTTGATAATAATATTAACATTCATATAAAGTGTATAGTTGTGTATATACTCTCTAAAAATATACATAAATTTATCATTCTATCATTAATAGCAATATACGTCTCATAATACACTTCAGTGATATTACTTAGTTTAAAAAACATTTAAAAATATTTAACAAGATATATAAAATATAAAATAAAATTCAAATAAAACGAAAAGAATAATTAAAATAACTAAAACTACATTGCATTTTATTGTATTCAGTTAGAAATTAATAATATTTCTTTGATATATAGAATTAACATTCATGGTACTTCATTCGATGGGGATTGGTTATCAATATATCATTAAAATCGTGAATACATTCCTTGACCCTATTTAGGGATATTAAAATGATTGAATAAATTGAATTATCTTACTCGTAATACATTAAACATTAGTTTCATCTATATTTTCCACCTAATCAGCTTATTAGTGAGACTTATTCGTTTTTATTAACGGCTGTCTACTGGGACTGTCTTCATTACTATGACCATTCTTTTGTTTTACAGTCTTCATATCTTTATGATGTTTCTTTGAATCACTACGGTGATGTACTACAATTGATTTATCTATAACCGTTTCACATTTATCAGATTGATTCACTTGACTCGGTGAATTGGTATTATCAATATTTGATGGATTCACCACCGAAACTCGTTCTCAGAGTTGGAGTGCATCATCAGATAATTCATCGTTCACAGAGCCAGGCGGTGTACGATCATTGATTAAAATTTTTTGTTTTACTATTGGTGGTGGTTGTGGTTTTGGTTTCTTTTTTTGTTGCTTTGGTATCCATTGAGGTCGTCCAGCTGGACCCCAATCCTCAGTCGGTTTGATTAAAGTTCGAATTCTTTCTTTTAGTTTTAAATGGCTCGGTGCTTTTATAATTTCATGAATTGAAATTGAAATAATTATGACCAATGGCAGAAGACCAATGATCCAACCGATAGCATCAGCCCATTTTGGATAAACGTAATGACCGTATGTGGCTGGCTTGTAATCCACCCAATTGAAAAATAAAATGAACTGCAATTATTGAATGCACAATTAATTATTGTTAAGAATTGATAAAAGTATTATGAATAAAGTCTTACGAGTAATGTGGCTGGTGTTACGAACTTCCACATAACCGACCAGAATATCACCCAACATTTAGATTTACGTCCAATCATACATTGAATATCAGTCAAGAATCGATCAGAACCATAGACCCATGCGATAAGAATACATTCACTGATTGCAATCAATAGAACAGACCAATTGGCTGCGTACTTATCCATTAACTGTAGCCAATACATACCGCTCTAAAAATCACAATTTTTATTATAGAATTCTAATAAATTAATTGAAATTTATACATTGGTTGTATATCCAAGACCACCAATATATCCAGCAACCGATACAATTAGGACCACCCAAATTTTCCTTTGACGAAGATTTTGAAATTTATCTAAGATAGCAGTGGTTACCGTTTCCATTAATGCGAACTACAATTGTTACAATATCGATAACAATTAATCAAATACAATGAAAAATATTTTTAATAAATTCTCTTGTTACTTACCTGCGAATCCAAACCAAGTGTAAGCAACATAATAAAGAATAACATTGACCATAAAGGTGATACTGGTAATCTGGTTACAACTTCTGGATAAACAATGAACGCTAACCCAGCACCCTTAAAATATCGTATAATATTCATTCAATGTGAATTAATTAATAACGATGATTAATAACAATTAAATTACTTGATCAACAACTTTATCGACACTGACGCCCAACTCTCTGGCAAGAAATCCAATAATAGAAAATATTACGAGTCCAGCAAAAAATGATGTAGCAATATTAGAGAATGCCACAATTAATGCATCCCTATTTAAATGAGATGAAAATAAGAAAACAAGAAATTTATTAATTCAATTCAATTAAGGAATACCCCGGTAACGGAAATTTGATCCATACTTATAACAATTATTCGTAAATTTATTATACGATGAGAGAGTGATTAAACCACCCCAGGCAGGACTTAGAGCAAAAAATATTTGAACAGCTGCATCACCCCATACCTTAAATCAATGAATCATTATCAAAAGGTTAAATAAACTTTCAATGTTTATGATTCCAATAATTTACTTGTGCTTTAGCTAATTGATTAAAATCCGGTGTCAAATAGTATCGAATACCATCAAAGGCACCATCCAATGTAACACCACGTATGAACAGCATCACCAACACAACATAGGGAAATAATGCGGTGAAATAGACAACCTAAAATCGTATAAAACACAGGCACACACACACACAAAATAAACGGAAATCAATCGAAAAGAAATTGGAAAATAAAACGAAAAAATACGGAAATTATAAATTAATGTTCATTGTTCCAAATTAATTGTTTCATACTTTTCCGGAAATTTGAACTCCTTTGCATAAGCATAGAAAAACAATTAACCATGCACTCAATAAACTAACTGCATTTGATAATATTATTCCGCCAGTTTCTTCAATACCAGATGATAATCCCAATACAAAATTACTATAAATATTCGTAGTACAATAATGGATGACAACCAGCATATTACATGAAAAATAGAAAATAGATAATGATTATTGATTGCCCATGAAACATAGGAACAGATCAAAGTAAAACGTTTTCTACTGAAATGTATCATAACTCACTTAAAATATTCTTCAGCTGGTGGACGTTTTGTAGCATTCACTGCCAATTGTGTAATATTTTGTATCATTGGATGTGATAAATTATAACAGACTCTCTGATAAAATGTACCATTTAATTCATCACAACTATCCGCTGCCTTATACGAGTAACAATCTATGAATTAAATCAGTACCATAATGTCATTCAGAAAAATAGTTATTAGAAACTAGAATCTAATTAAATTAATTGAATATCATCTGACAATTACTTACTTGGTGTACTCCAATCAATGCCGCAATCTTCCCATGGCAAAACGTAACGAAATGATGTGAACATATAAAATATAGTCCATGCAATGATTACGTTATAATACATCATTACGATGGCAGATATAAAAATCATTCCATATCCCAGACCCTTTAATAATGGTGAAAAACGTGAATAGATTGCAATAGGACCAAGTGCTGCATACTGCCCGAAGGATAATTCCATAAACATTAAAGGTAATCCAGCAATGATTAACATTACACTGAATGGTATGAGAAATGCTCCTGTAGTTAAGAAAATATCAAATTTAAAAATGAAATATAAAAGAAAATTTATGTGAGATGAGAATATGAAAACTTGATATGAATTTTTGACATATTTAGGAGGGTAAAAATATATGAGCACACATACAGAGAGTGAAAAGAAATAAAATACGTTTAAAATTATTCATCCGGAATTCAGGATACCGAATTAACTTAGAGATACAGTGGAGTAACGACAAGGACATTGGGAAGTCACGATAATAATTCCTTTTCCCCCTTCGTAAATATTGATTTATCGTACCAAAGATGTTTGTTATTTTATATTTTTGAAAACGACAACATACAATTATCGTGTCAGATCATTTCCACTTTATGAATGTTATCCCAAAAAAGGAAGAAAATTTTTAAAAGTCTTCCCGCTCATCATAAAATCGTTAAAGAAAATTATTTGTTTAATGGGACTATTTAATTTCATAACAAATGTATTAATTAATCAAATATTATCAATTGAATTGAATTAGTTAAGTTCATTTGGATTATTCCTCTTCATCATTACACGTATAATTTTAATAAGTTTGTCCCATTAAATCCGTTACAATGTTTCTCATTTTATTTGAAATAAACAATATTGAAATTTCCATTAAGGAAATGATGATGAAAAATGTATAAAACTTGTTAGTTAGCTGAATCGATTTCATTTATGTTAAATAGTCGACAATCTATCATATTATGAAAATATTAGTAATATTATAACATGTATGGAAAAGGAAAGAAAAACCAGATTGTATCTTACGATGAATACATAATCAGGAGACTGAACGGCGTAACTATAGCTGCTCTGTCTTACTGATCAATGGCCAAATAAAAGTATCCTGTCTTTCATATGCATAATTGAATGAACACCGGGAAATATTTGTATATAGAGGTACATACTATATAAAGAGAATGAAAATCAGTGAGAAAAATGGAGGAACTAAGAGTGAAAATAAAAGCATAATCCCATGTTATTGCCAGTTTGTTCATTGTACTCATCACTCTATATATTTCTGTATAGATAAGTGAAAATTTATATTGGGCGTATAATATGATGAAATTTCTATCAATTTGACCTCATTATGATAAGCACTGTTTAAATTCATTTATTTATGCATTAAAACATATTTCAAGTAACTATCTTTTCTAGTTGCAATTCATTAAAATCAATCCCGGATATAATAAAACGGAAAGTTTCAAATTAAATAAATGATTGTACTCACCACCCCCATTATTATAACAAAGATAAGGAAAACGCCATACATTTCCAAGGCCCACAGAATATCCAAGCAATGATAATAAAAAATCAAAACGTCCTGTCCAGTTTCCACGTTCAGGTGCTTCCACATCAAATTCATCTATTTGTATTACATCGCTTGTGAGTGGTGCCCTTGTTGAATTCACACCAGGTATTCTATCGTCCAACTTATAACGATTTCAATGAACATATCATTTTAGTATCATAATAAAGTCATAGAAATGATATAAATGAATAGATTTTTACCAGAAATAAATAATAAAACTTAAAATGGGAAAGAAAATAAACTGGAAAATCTCATTCAAAAGCAATGAATTGTGACTTTTCCGTTTTACTATTTACCTCATCCGCCCACTTGTCTGTATTAGTTTTAGTAATTTTTTTCTTATTTCTGTCATCTTTAATCGTTGTCTTTCGTCCTTGACTGCTCTTCCCATTCTTTGATGTTTTCATATTATTGTGGTCACAAAAACTGAATCACACTATTTTAAATTAAAAATGGATTACTCTCCTCGTGTAATCTGGAATCCCTAATACTGATTACTGTTTTCCTAGAATATTTCGATTGTTATGTATTAAACTGACTCTGTTAAATTTATATTTGTGAGCTTCACTTAGTTGGAAGTGATTTAATACTAAATTAATTTTGTATTAAATACCATAATAGCAACATTTATTCGATAAAATTTTTCTCACTAACGTAACATATTGGCATATGTAAATGAATGTTATACAGTAATCCAACACAATTATGTATTTAGCTGATTGATAACAATTCACAAATTATTAATTCTAATTGAATAATACAGGAAATTCATTTAATTTGATTTGTTAACAGGATGATTATGCAATATTTTTATGTTATAATTTCATCTTTTACAGTTACTTTAAATTCATATATAATGGAATTATATGAATTAATTACAATATTGATTGAATGAAGCACCATACATTCTTAACCTAGTTATTCTCATCATTAGCATTATTCATGGTTCTAGGTATATCAAATTTGTCAAAATATAAAAATGAATGAAATACACACACACACACATTAAACGATGAATAACATTTATAAGGAAAACTCATAAGATTTTCTCCATTTTCTAAAGTTTATTATTGTTAATTCTATTTAATTAAAATTATGCATCATGTTTTATTCTTATTTAGTTTTACTCATTTAATTGACTATGAAGGTTGCCTTTAAATGTATGTACTAATCATTAATCAATCTATCATCGATTGAAAACATATTTTCATCAGGCACACATAAATACAAACTATAAGATATTGAAATTAAATCCTTGATTTTGGATCACAAAAAGTTATGAACACTGTACCACATTCAAACTTTTCCAGCAAATAGAAATTCATATTAAGTTCACCATCCTTACACAAAATCTCAATAGAGTTCAGGTACCATTAATAAAACACTTCAATTTTAACAAATTCATTTGTTTGTTATTGCATTGAACACTTTATGTGAACTCATTTGATTACTTGGATACAGTAAAATCAAATTAAATAGTGAAAATTTTGCATTCAATTATAATTAAAACCATACACTTGATGAACAAATATAATTATCTGGAAAATATATTTTCTTTTTATTCACCTACAACAATAAAATTTTCTCTTTTGAACTCTCAGAAAAAAACAGTTTCTAAAACAGACGATTAAATGTGATCCGAACCAGTTTTATTCACAGCATCTTGATAACTGACTAACCATTTTCAACTTGTTTTCATCATTGCTCATCAACGAAAATATGGTGAAAGAGCACAGTTAAACAGGAGCATACCAATAAAAGAAAAATAGAAAATAAACGCACATAGATTTCCTTATTCTATCTACCAGTTCCCATTTATGTTTGTCTCAACATGAAAATATTGTACAACAGCGAAAAAAAAAACACAAGAAAAAGAATAAAATAATTTCATTCTCATTTATCGTATACTCAACACGATGAGAAGAGATGAAAATCTGAATATAGGAAATCATTGATATTATGTGGAACTAAACGAGATGGAAACGAGACATTGCCGAGTGGTAACGAGAGCAAGGTGAGGTGAAAATCTTTTTCAAGGAAACTCGGTCATACGCATAACACATACAACTGCTATGTTTTACTGACTAGTTTTTTTATGGAAAGCGCCTGTTAAAAATTTGATACATATAATGTGTAGGCCAACAAGGGATGCTGGCATTCAGAGAGAGAGTTATGGGTCAACGTTGTCATGGTATTACCAGCAGTTGATATTGAAAAATCACATGTTACAGTTTGTCCTGAATCGTAAATGAAATTCAACACTGCGCAATGGAATTTCCATGATGCAAACAGATAAGCAAAAATATGTAACAGACCCGTATTTATCTAGCATTTTCAATTGATATTTGAATCTTTCTTTTTTTTGTAGTTAATTACGAATTTGTTAGCAATCACAATTAAATCGATTCAATGTACCTAGAGTTTTTGGAAATTTGTTTTATTGAAATTTAAAAAAAAAATTTCTTAATGAGGGGTTTCTTAATTTTTCGGATTGTAGCAATTAGAAGTGTGACAATGTTAAGTGATTTATCATTTAATTATGATTAAATGACGCACTTTAAAGATAAAACCCATTTATTGGAACTCCACTTATGATGTTTACAATATAATCGAAATCCACTCAGTTAAAAATTATCACACGAACAACAAATCATAGTTAATTATTGATTTGATTAATCTTTTACGTGATCATATTCTTTATTAATTCAATTACAATTAATGTTTAAAATTACTAACGATTATATTGCTACTTTCCGTTGAGAGGTATCAGAAGTAATAGTTACGCACTTATATTGCTCAGATAATGAATACAATTGTAATTATTATGCATTCCAATTTTTATTTAAATATATTGATATTGGTTAAGGACAATTGTACATGATCCGTATTCGTCCAATGTCACTCCTTGAGAGTTGACGATTCGATCCAATTGAAGTAATAGGTACCTGGAAGTATAATTAGTTTATACTTTATACTTTACAGTACTAAATATTATGACTGTTACCATTGGATTAAGATGTTCAATAGTATTCAAACCGTTGACAGTAAATGCAGTGGCATAATAATGCATTAAGCTTTCATGATCATATGGTTGTCTAAAATCTTCTGTTCCCGGATGTAGATCAAAATTGTACTCCAATCCAGGTATAATGTTTTCCCACAAAATTCTTACATGGTGATCCCGAACTACAGAGCTTTGCATATGATAAAACCCAATGGCATGTAGAAATTCATGGACAATAATATGATCCCACCAACATGTGTTATTAATTCCATTTCCCTCAAGATTCAATATTTGCATATCGCCAATTCTTCCTACTGATGACCAGCATCCTGAACTACTATTCTAGAATATCATACTAATTCAATTACATGATTCATTTAATAAAACTATGAATATTCACTTGAATAAGAACAAAATCATCTTCTGTGGTTCTTTGAACAAACTGTATACAAGTTGCAGCTTCAATTTTATCTAAACTTTCACGTGCAAAATCTCTCATTGTATCACTAAGGTCACTGCCATAGTCATAAACAACAGTATTATTTGGCCAACGACGGTACAAATTCATAGTACCAGTGCGACTATGTGAATGAAGTGCCTCTTCCTGTTCTTTTGTTAATACAATATCACCTTCAAATTGTCCACTATAGATCCAGGCATGATCATCTGGTGTTAGATTACTTAATCGTTCAACTATAAAAGAATTATTCATTAAAATATTGATCTATTTTGATCCAAGACTGTGATCAATAGTTGTTACTATTTTCAAGTGTGTTCGGCACGTATCCATAGGGGTATGTAATTGCCAGCGGCAATACAATTAGTAAACAGATTAATAACTAAAAAGCAAGTTAGTTAGTATGGCTTAATAACGAATTTTATGACTTACCATCTTTACAGTCTACGGTGTTACTAAAAACTGCGATTTATTGAAATCGAATAATACTTATAATCATAAAATTAAATCATTTGATAATTTCTTTTATCAAGAATATTATTAATTAGAGAATATTCCTTTAAACATTTGCACACGTTACTCATAATTAATTAAAATTAATCTTAGAATGTATTCATAGAAATTTCCCCAAAGATCATATTTGTAGATAACTTCTGCTAAAAATAGCTTACGATAATTATTTAAGTAACGACAGTAATAACGATAATAATATCATTCACTTGACATTCTTAATCTTATATTTTAAGCGGAAGTTTAAAGAAGACTAATTGTATAACGAGGCAATATAGAAACAATTACTGCCATAAACAGAAGGTATCGTTTATCAAGATATCATGAAATTCTGTTACAATACTCTAATACTGATAGTATTCAATTCAATTAATTATTTCATTTTCAATATATTTCCGTGAATCAGTCAAATAAGATACAAATCAATAAAACATGAGCAATTCAATAAAATTTTAGACTTAAACGACTAACATAAAACTGTTCAAAATTTTCCATTCTATTAATCAGCAATTATACATGGCCTGAATTCTTCCAATATCACTGGCAGATAATTGAAGATTTGATCCAAGAAGACTGACAGGAACCTAAACACAATAAAGGATAATTATTAACTTTCTCCCTTCATTAATGTATTGAACAATTACCCCTGGGTTAAGTGGTTCAATGGTGTTAAATCCATTTGAGGAGAATGCTGTTGAGAAGTAATGCATCAAACTAGCATAATCGTATGATTGACCAAAGTCCGAAATTGGATCATTTGGAATTTCGAAATTGTGTTCCATTCCAGATTGAATGTTTTGCCATAAAATTCTAACATGATTGTCGCGAACTGTTGAACTTTGCATATGGAAGAATCCAAGTGCATGTAAGAATTCATGAATGACTGTATCAGACCACCAGCACACACTATTAGTTCCAGTACCTTGAAGATTCAATGTTTGAGCACCACCGATTCTTCCGATCCATGACCAGCATCCAGTATTTTGGTTCTAAATTGCTTTTATATTAATTTTCTTCTCAGCTTAAAATTTTTGATGAAAAAAGTATACCTCAATTAAAACGAAATCAGCTTGATTGGTTCTTGGAACAAAACGAATACAGGTAACAGCTTCAATTTGATCTAAAGCAGCCCGTGTGAAGGTTCTTTGAGCAGCACTAATTGAATTTGCGAAATCATATGGGACAATATTATTTGGCCAACGGAATCGTGTATCCAAAATTCCTGTACGAGATTTAAGTGCTTCAATCTGTTCTTCTGTTAAAACAATGTCACCTTGATATTGTCCACTATAATAAAGGGCACGTTCACCGGGTTTTAAATTATTCAAACGTTCAACTATAAGAGATCACTAATTAATTATTTAACTTCAATTGTTTGTAACTAGTAGTATTACTATTTTCAGGTGTATTCTCAACATGTCCAGCTGGATGTGCAATTGCCAATGGCAATAAAATAAGTAGACAAAACTTGAACTAAAAGCGTAGAAAATTATTAATTACCAAAATATAAAATAAAAATGATAAGTTTTCTTACCATTGTAATAAAGGTTTCTCGATCTTAGCTCAACGAGTTTACGATGCGAATTATTTTTATAATGAATTGAAGTTATCTGTTTTATGTCGACAGTGCCAAAATTTTACGAAAAAAAATTATTTTTTTTTTTCAAAATCTGTTATCACAAACCCCTCGAAGAATTCACACGTCTCTTACAAAAATAATTGAAATCAATAATTAAAATTAGATAGACAAACCCAATTGATAATCTAACGTAATCAACGTTATGCTTAGATTAGTTTTTATTATAAAAATGCCCATGACTTGATTATCATAGGAAGCGATCGTTAAAATTGTTTTCATGAATAGTTAATGTAAGATGACGATTTACACTGTTCCCAATTACGCGTTTTTAATTTCTAATTATGTCAATTTTATCAGTTATTTTTAAATAATCTTCAATGATTCTGTTTTAAAAATAACGTTGATTCCATAAAATCGAGATACATTCAATAGATAAATCATGTCTAATATTAATCGATTGTTAAATTACAGTAGACATTTAGGCAAATAAATGAAGCAACTCTTCAGCTATACGTGCCATTATGATGATGCCTTGAAATAAGCAAAACTACAAAACAATTCAGATTTCATTAAGTAGCTAGATCCGTTCAAATGTGATTAAATTAACTTTTTGAAACTCCAATTATCATCAACAAATAAATGGGTATACCATTTCATTGTCGAAGTATTGAGTTATGGAATGAGCATCAATGAGAATTGTTGATTAATTTAAACTCATCAATTTGGATAATCGCATTATTACTTACTATGCATCAACTGTATTTAATATAGTAGTTGTTGATATATGTAACAACTATACTTGTTGCTGAATATTATTAGAGTTATTCAATATAATTTGGTTAAAATAAAAAAAAAATTTCCTTTACATATTAACGAATTTATTAATAATGAATTAATTAACATATAAGGTTCAATTGAATCGATGAAGTTGTCTTGAAACCATCATAATTCCGATTCTGTTTATCAGCACTTGTACATTCCTCTGATTCTTCCGATATCACTGGCTGATAAGCGATTATTTGATCCAAGTAAACTGGCAGGAATCTAAAAACAAATGTATTAAATTAAAGAATAATTTCTTTGACAATTGCATTAAGCATTTACCCCTGCAGAACGAGGCTCAATTGTATTTTTGCCATTTGATGAGAATGCTCTTGAGCCGTAATGCATCAAACTAGCATAATCGTACGCTTGACCAAAATCCGAAATTGGACTACTTGAAATTTCAAAATTATGTGCCTTTCCAGATTGAATATTTTGCCATAAAATTCTAACATGATTGTCGCGAACTGGTGAACCTTGCATATGATGGAATCCAAGTGCATGTACAAATTCATGAATGACTGTATCAGACCACCAGCATACATTATTTGTTCCAGTACCTTGAAGATTCAATGATTGAGCACCACCGATTCTTCCGACATATGACCAACATCCTGAATTTTCATTCTAAATTGATTTAGTTGAATTTTGTTATGATCATTGAACTCCCATCATTTTTATATGAAATGCTCACCTTAACCAAAACGTAATCAGCTTGATTAGTTCTTTGAACAAAACGAATACAGGTGACTGCTTCAATTTGATTTAGAGCAGCTCGTAAGAATGTTCTTTGAGCCGCACTAATTGAACCTGAGAATTCATATGGAACAATATTGTTTGGCCAACGGTATCGTGTATTCAAAAGTCCTGTACGAGTATCAAGTGCTTTAGCCTGTTCGTCTGTTAAAACAATGTCACCTTGATATTGTCCACTATAATAAAGGGCACGTTCACCGGGTCTTAGATTATTCAAACGTTCAACTATAAAATGTCTCTAATTAGTGATTTAAGTTCGATTATTTGTAACTAGTATTATTACTGTTTTCAGGTGTATTCTCAACATGTCCAGGTGGATGTGCAATTACCAGTGGCAATAGAATAAGCAGACAAATTTTAAACTATAGGCATAGAAAAATGAGAAAAGTAAATGTGATTAATTAAAATTAAATGTTTTCTTACCATTTTGTTAGTTGCTTCTCGATATTAGCTCAGTGAGTTTATAATAAGAATTGATCCATTACCGAAGGGCGCCTAGTGGTTATATACATATCCAATGTTCTCAATATCTGTTATCAGAAATTCTTATTAATTGAATCAATCGATGATGAGCTCAACTTTTCTTAATTACGCGTTATTTTTTTAAATTATTTAATACAAATAAAAAATTACCAATATTCATTCAATAATTCTACGAATCACTGATAAAAATTTATTTTATTAATTCTTAAGTAACGAGTTATTGTAAATCATAATTAGATAATTCTGTGTAAATTGAATTTTATTGTTCAGTTAAAGTAGAGTTTTTGGCAAATTAGAGGTCGAAATGATAATCTACATTACGGTAAAACAAATAACAATTCGAATACTCTTCATCTTAGACAAAGTTTCAATAAGCAACTAGTTTAATTCAGTTTCTGTATCCATTGGCCCCAATTGTGTACAAATATTTACGAGTATTCGGTAAACGTTCGAATGTATTTATGCTTCGTTTTATTAAATTAAATCCCGTATTATGAATAAAAAATTTTGACAAGACATTATATTTATAGTACGTATTACTAAAACTTGTGTCATATTCAAATAAATCACATCTACGAATATCACCAACAGATAAACCCTTTCATTACCGGAGTCTGCTAGGTTATACCTTCAATTACTATGAGTAAATCATATGAAATTGATATCCACAATGTAAAAGCGGAAAAGAATAAAAATTTTAGGGCTTGACTTATTTAGAGTCTAAACTATAGATCATTCGTCAGACTATACTTGTTGCTCAATATTATTAAACTTATTCAATAAAATTTGCGTTAAGTCAAAAAACTATGTCCTTTATGTATTAACGAATTTATTTAATTTATTAACATTGAATTAATTAATCTATAAATTTCAATTTAATTGATGAAGTTATTTTGAAATCTTCATAATTCCCATTCTATTTATTAGCAATTGTACATTCCTTTGATTCTTCCAATATCACTGGCTGATAAGTGCATATTTGAACCAAGTATATTGGCAGAAACCTGAGCAAAGAGATATAAAATTAAGAATAACTTCTTTCACAATTGCATTAAATAATTACCTCTGCAGAAATAGGCACAATTGTATTTTGGCTACCTACTGAGAATGCTGTTGAATGGTAATGCATCAAACTAGCATAATCGTACGCTTGACCAAAATCTGAAATTGCACTACCCGAGATGTCAAAATTATGTTCCTTTCCAGGCTGAATATTTTGCCATAAAATTCTAACATAATTGTCACGAACTGTTGAACCTTGCATATGATAGAATCCAAGTGAATGTACAAACTCATGAATGACTGTATCAGACCACCAGCACACACTATTTGTCCCAGTACCTTGAAGATTCAATGTTTGAACACCACCAATTCTTCCGATATATGACCAGCATCCTGAATTTTCATTCTAAATTGAAATTAATCTTAGTATTGAACACCAATCATTTTAAATGAATTGCTCACCTTAACTAAAACGTAATCAGCTTGATTAGTTCTTTCAACAAAACGAATACAGGTAACAGCTTCAATTTCATTTAGAGCAGCTCGTAAGAATGTTCTTTGAGCAGCACTAATTGAACCTGAGAATTCATATGGAACAATATTGTTTGGCCAACGGTATCTTGTGTCCAAGACTCCTGTACGAGATCTAAGTGCTTCAGCCTGTTCTTCTGTTAAAACAATGTCACCTTGAAATTGTCCACTATAATAAAGAGCACGTTCACCGGGTCTCAAAGTACTTAAACGTTCAACTATAAATGATCACTAATTAACTAAAAAGATTCAAACAATTGAATTGGTAATTATTACTATTATCAGCTGTATTTTTGGTATACCCAGCTGGATGTGCAATTGCCAATGGCAACAGAATAAGTAGACAAAACTTCAACTAAAAGCATAGAAATATGAGAAAAATTAAATGCTTTCTTACCATTTGATTAGTTGTTTCTTAATATTAGTTCAGTGAGTTTATAACAAGAGTTAATCAAATAATGAGGAAAATATTGCGATTATATATCTTTTGTTCTCAAAATCTGTTATCAGAAACTCCTCCTTAATTCACACGTCCCTTACAAAAAGTAATTGGAATCAATAGTTGAGCTTTGAACCAATTAAATTATAAAATTAGTAAGATGACATAACCAGTGTTATTTATGTGAAGCAATTTATTTGAAAATCATCATTGAACCGTTCGTTCAATTTTATTCGAATCTCCGAATAAAATTATTTTTATATATTGTGAGATAATAAACTCAACTTTTCTTAATTACGCGTTTTTTCAATTTATAAATTATCTGAAAATTAATAAATACGAATGTATAGTTTCAAATAATCTTCTATAATTCCTCTAATCACTGATAAAAATTATTTTTTTTTATCAGTATCAACTTACAGTAAAACATAATTAGATAATTTAAGTTTTATTGAACTTGATTATTCAGTTATAGTAGAGTTTTTGGCAAATTAAAAATACAAATGATAATCTACATTACGGTAAAACAAATAACAATTCGAATACTCTTCATCTTAGACAAAGTTTCAATAAGCAACTAATTTAATTCAGTTTTTGTATCCATTGGCCCCACCTGTGTACAAATATTTACGATTATCCGGTAAACGTTCGAATGTATTTAAGTTTCCTTTCTTAAAATTAAATCAAACACCATGAATGAAAAATGTTAACAAGCTTTTTAATATTATTAAAGTTATTCAATAAAATTTCGGTTGAGTCAAAAAATGTTTTCTTTACATATCAACGAATTTATTAAATTTTTTAACATTGAATTAATTAATATATAAAGTTCAATTTAATTGATGAAGTTATTTTGAAACCTTCATAATTGCTATTTTGAATATTAGCAGTTGTACATTCCTTTGATTCTTCCTATATCACTGACTGATAAGTGCTCATTTGATCCAAGAAAACTGGCAGGAATCTAAACACAATTATATTGTTTTAAGTAATCAGTTTCTTAACAAATGTATTAAACAATTACCCCTGTAGAAATAGGCTCAACTGTATTTTGGCCATTTGATGAGAATGTTGTTGAATGGTAATGCATCAAACTAGCATAATCGTATGCTTGACCAAAATCCGAAATTGGATGGCTTGGAATATCAAAATTATGTTCCTTTCCAGACTGAATATTTTGCCATAAAATTCTAACATGATTGTCTCGAACTGTTGAACCTTGCATATGATGGAATCCAAGTGCATGAACGAACTCATGAATTACTGTATCAGACCACCAGCATACATTATTTGTTTCAACACCTTGTAGATTCAAAGTTTGAGCACCGCCGATTCTTCCGATATATGACCAACATCCTGAATTTTCATTCTAAATTGATTTAATTGAAATTAATTTTATAATTGAACTCTAACGATATTTATATAAACTGCTCACATTAACAAAAACGTAATCAGCTTGATTAGTTCTTTGAACAAAACGAATACAGGTGACTGCTTCAATTTCATTCAAAGCAGCTCGTAAGAATGTTCTTTGAGCAGCACTAATTGAACCTGAGAATTCATATGGAACAATATTGTTTGGCCAACGGTATCTTGTGTCCAAAACCCCTGTGCGAGAGTCAAGTGCATTAGCCTGTTCTTCTGTTAAAACAATGTCACCTTGATATTGTCCACTATAATAAAGAGCACGTTCGCCGGGTCTTAAATGATTTAAACGTTCAACTATAAAGGATCACTAATTAGCTAAAAATATTAAATTGTTTAATTGGTAATTATTACTATTATCAGCTGTATTTTTGGTATATCCAGCTGGATGTGCAATTGCCAATGGCAACAGAATAAGTAGACAAAACTTCAACTAAAAGAAGAATATGATAAAAATAGAAATATAATAAAAATTAATATGATTAATGAATATTAAATGCTTTCTTACCATTTGATTAGTTGTTTCCCAATATCAGCTCAATGAGTTTATAATAAGAATTAATCCAACAATGAAGGAAGTACAGCGGTTATATATATCTCGTTCTCAATATCTGTTATCAGAAACTCCTCCTTAATTCACACGTCCCTTACAAAAAGTAATTGGAATCAATAGTTGAGCTTTGAACCAATTTAATTATTAAATTAGTAAGATAACATAATCAAGGTTATTTATGTATAGCAATTAATTGAAAATTATCAATGAAATGTTCGTTTATATAAAATTATTTTTACTATATTGTAAGATAATAAACTCAACATTTCTTAATTACGCGTTATTTCATTTTAAATTATCTGAAAATTATAAATGCGAATATATAATTTCTAATAATCTTCTATAATTCCTCTAATCATTGATAAACATTAATTTCTTTAATTCCAAAGTATCAACTTACAGTTAAACATAATTAGATAATTTAGGTTTAATTGAACTTGATTATTCTGTTATAGTATAGTTTTTGGCAAATTAATAGTACAAATGATAATCTACATTACGGTACAGTAAGTAAACTAATGAAATTTATTATTAAAAAACAGCGAATTATTAAAATTTCTGCATTTTCGACATTTGTACATTCTTCTGAGTCTCCGAATATCACCAACGGATAAACCCTTTCGTTGTCCGAGTCTGCTAGGTGATATCTTCAATTAATTAAAAGACATTAATATTAAAATCAGAGTAAATCATATGAGAAATGTTAATAGATTTTGATCACCTCTGAATCAATTGGGATAATCGTATATTCACCATTCATTGAAAATGCTCTAGCATGGTAATGTAGTATGCTATCGTAATCATACGGTTGACCAAAACTACCTGTGTTTGGTATTATTTCGAAATTACCATAGGCGGTGCTTCTTATATTTTCCCAAATAATCATTATTATATCTGCATATGTTGGAAACCAAGAGCATGTAAGAACTCATGGATTATTGAGCCACGTCGAAAACATCCGTGATCGAATGGATCAGGTTCTAAATTGAGAGCTTGGGCTCCAGTTATTCGACCAACGTAAGAAAAGCATCCTGTATAAGTACTCTGAAATATTAACATTTGAATTAGGTGCACTATTGACAGTGTCATTTACATTACCTGAACGTGAATGTAATCTAATTCGGTAGTTCTAGTTATAAAACGTACACAACTGAATTTATGTATCTCTTCGATAGCAGACCAAATGAAATCTCTTCGTTCATCTGAAACATCATCATCAAATTCAATAGGAACCGTTTGATTAAGCCAACGATATTTTTCAGTAATCCATCCATTTCGCAATGATAACAATTGTTTATAAGTGAGAAGAATATCACCTTGAAATTGACCACTAAATTCTTCAGCTATTTCACCCGGTCGTAAGTTATTAAGACGATGAACTAAATGCAATAAAATGATGCAATTACTTTATATTAAGGATAAATCTGGTAATATAATTCACTATTCTCTGGAGTGTTTTTTTGATATCCCACACGTTGTGATGTCACCATTTTCAATAAGATAATGAAATACACTAAATGACTCCGGATAATATATTTATGATTTACCATATTATCAACCATTTTAAGCACTTTCAATCCAAACACTGAACTTGTAATGCTAGACAATAAAGAAGAGTTGATATACTGAGCTAACATATAACGACATTTATTAAGGAAATCGGATTATTAAGGAAATCGACGATTGTTTTATAATGACGAAAATGCTACAATAAAATTTCAGTAATCCAATAAAATTGGTTGAACTCAGTAGTTAATAGTTATTGATGTAATCATGTAACATTGCCACCGAGCTAAGTAGAAATAGTTGGATCAATGTTACCTCAGCTGATAGACACTGTCATACTGCACCTCAAATATTTCATGAAAACTAAGAAAGAATATGTAAATTAAATTTTCAAAAATGAAGTAAAGTAAACAAAATAAATCCTTTATAGGATTATAAAGGAGATGATTTAATTACTATAATTATTAACTGATTTCAATCAAACTTGCGTAATATGTTAAGATCTGATTAAATGATTTTTTGAAAATATTTAAGCATGAGTACACTCGTACATTGATCTAAGTTTCCGAATATCCACAACGGACAAACCAATACGCTGTCCCAATCTGTTAGGTGATATCTAGAATTATGATAAATAATCAAATTGCTATAATTAGTGGGGATTGCTTCTGATTACCTCGTCATCAATTGGAACAATTGTATATTCACCGTTAGTTGAAAATGCTTTAGAACTGTAGTGCAAAACACTATCGAAATCATACAGTTCATCAAAGCTAGTAGTTAGAACTTGAGATACATAAAAATTATGAAGACCTTTTTCCCATATATTCTCCCATAATATCAATACATATTCATCACGATTTCTGGCACTGTGCATATGTTTAAAACCAAGTGCATGCAGGAACTCGTGAATTATTGTACCATGTGTATAGCATCCTTCGCCAATTGGAAAAGGCATAAGATTGAGAGCTTGGGGACCAAATATTCGTCCAACATAGGAAAAACAACCAGGTTCAGAGGTCTGCCAAATTAAAATATTACATATCCAAATAATTGGCACAGTAACAAAGTTATACCTGAATGTAAACATAATCTGGTTCCGTGGTTCGTTCAACAAAACGTACACAACTGAATTTTTCTATGTCGTCCATAGCGGACCAAATGGCACTTCCTTGTTCATCAGTGACTTCGTCAGCAAATAAAAAGGGAACTGTTCGATTAGGCCATCGATATATTTGATTAGCCATTCCGTTATAAGTATATCGTTGATCTTCAGTAAGAATAATATCACCTTCGAATTGTCCACTCAATTCTTCAGCTAATTCACCAGGTTGCAAATTATTTAGACGATAAACTAAACACAATAAAGTGATATCAATATGTGATCTTATTATAGATAATATTTTTATAAAAATTCACTTAGGTATGGAGAAGGTCTTTGATATCCTACACGTTGCGATACTACCATTGGAAGCAAGAATAGGACCCTCAATAAATACTGTTAATGTAGTTTGAAAATAGAAAACACCATTTAATAAATTGAATTCAGAAAGAGATATTCAATATATACCATATTTCCAATCAGTTTGAAAACAGTTTCAATCGCTATGAATAAATGCACTGAACGTCGATAACTTATCAAATCAAGAAGAGCTTATATAATGATCGGTAAACCTGCAATTAATTTAGAAAATTTTAATTTTTATTGAGATTTGGATTACACTTAATGGTACTTAAACTACCGGTAATAAAATAACTGCTTACAAATTATACGATGATAATTGTAATTAGCTAGAAATCGATGGTTTCTTCAAATAAATATATAAACGAAATCCTCATTGTACTGCTATATACGTTTTTTGTTTATTAAATCTAATACTGAAACTCAAAATGGTCTGAAATCTACAGTTTTTTATAAGATTGATTATAAGGAATTAATTAATTAAAACAATTCAACCTATTCATCACGGTTATCTATTACTGTTCATTTCACTTCTAGCTCAACATGTAGCGAATTCTCTCACTACACTGAACTGTTTATTATATTAATGGTTTCAGCTTTTGATTTTGATTTAATAATAAATTTATAATTTATAAATTATTATTTTAGCTATTGAGATATTGTAAATACCATGAATAATGTATGAATTAATTACATTTGTACATTGCTCTAAGTTTCCGTATATCCAAAATGGACATGCCAACACGTTGTCCCAATCTTTTAGGTGATATCTAGAATTATAAGAAACAATTACATTGATAAGAAAAGTACCGATTAATTCTGATAAGATTAATTACCTTATCATCAATTGGAACGATTGTATATCCTTTATTACTCGAAAATGCTTTAGCAGTATAATGCAAAATACTATCGAAATCATAGAGTTCACCAAAGCTAGTAGTTAAACTTTTTGATTTCAAAAAATTCCTTAATTTATTTTCCTTTATATTTTCCCATAATATCAATACATATTCATCACGATAACTGGCACTGTGCATATGTTTAAAACCAAGTGCATGCAGGAACTCGTGAATTATTGTACCATGTTTATAGCATCCTTTGCCAATTGGAAAAGGCATGAGATTGAGAGCTTGTGGACCAATTATTCGTCCAACATAGGAGAAACAACCAGGTTCAGAGGTCTGTCAAATTAAAATATTAAATATCCATACAATTGACACATAACCAAAGTTATACTTGAATATAAATATAATCTAGTTCCGTGGTTCGTTCAACAAAACGAACACAACTGAATTTTTCTATGTCGTCAATAGCAGACCAAATGGCACTTCGTTGTTCATCATTAACCTCGTCAGCAAATAAAATTGGAACTGTTCGATTAGGCCATCGATA
Organism: Coboldia fuscipes; assembly: GCA_001014335.1. Taxonomy (NCBI): domain Eukaryota; kingdom Metazoa; phylum Arthropoda; class Insecta; order Diptera; family Scatopsidae; genus Coboldia; species Coboldia fuscipes. The sequence goes on along the minus strand of JXOR01000505.1, from coordinate 7,839 downwards.
TATTTCATCAGCCTTTCCATTATAAGTAAATCGTTGATCTTCAGTAAGAATAATATCTCCTTCGACTTGTCCACTTAATTCTTCAGCTAATTCACCAGGTTGCAAATTATTCAAACGATAAACTAAACTAAAATAAACAGTCACAATTATTGGATCTTATTAGTAACAAAATTTCTTTTAAAATTAACTGAGATCTGTAGTGATTTTTTGATATCCCATGTATTGTGACACTGCCATTAGTATCACGGAATTAAAGCACAACAAATACTGTAATTTATTATATTTTAATGACAAATTGACACTTTAATAACATAATTTACTTCAATATAAAACGGAAAGTTTACCATTTGTACCATCATTATGAACACTTTTATCCACTCTGAATTAGTTAACTGAATTTGTAAAGTAAAGATATCAAGTTCAGCTTTTATACTAAATGTCATATTTAATGGGATATTAAACAATAGATAAAAGATTCACGATTATGAGTAAATACCAATAGTAGGATAAATTAAATTATAATTAAAGTAAGCAGTCTGTAATAAAACGAATAAACTATCAAATTATTAATAGATTGAGTAAATACGTTTATGAATATCGTTGCATTAATCAATTATTATGTACCATATTTTCATAGACCACAAATTAGATGAAGTATGTATTTATCATAAAGTATTAACAAAACATTTCGTTGTTTAAAAGAATGTGGAATAAAATCAACATTTCCATTTTCTAATTTCAAAGAATCATTGTATGTTGAGCAATCTGTTTGATTTTCTTTATTCAGAATAATTTCTTGGCCATGGACAATTGTACATCCATTTAAGTCTACGAATATCACTATCGGACATTGTGTATCGTTGTCCTAATGTAGTAATTGGTACCTACAATAGTTAAAAACAATTAAAGTAAATTGTCAAGAAATATCCATTGATAGTAATAACCTGTTCATCGATTGGGATAATTGTGTATTCTCCATTAACTGAGAATGCTCTTGCACTATAATGCATTACACTACCGTAATCGTATTGCTCTCCAAAGTTGGTAATCACAGTGTCTTCACGTTTAATAAAATTATTTTCCTTTCCTGATTCAATGTTTTCCCAAACAATTTGAACGTGTTCATCACGTTCACTCGAACTTTGCATATGATAGAATCCAAGGGCATGTAAGAACTCATGGATAACAGTATAACGACGGAAGCATCCTTCACCTAATGGGTATGGCTGAAAATTGATAACTTGGCCTCCGTTTCTGCGACCAACAGATGAATAGCAGCCAGAGCCAGTGGTCTAATGTTATCAAAAATTAATAATAAGTTTTACATTGAAAGTAATGTGGTAAAGTAAAGTATGTTGTACCTGAACACGAACATAATCATCCTCGTTGGTTCTATCTACGAAACGTAGGCAGGAGATTTGTTCAAGTTCATCGAGGGCTGAACGAATAAATTCTCGTTGATCTTCCGTTACATCGTCACTATACTCGAATGGTACAATTCGATCTTGCCAACGATAAGTTGTATCAATTAATCCATTTCGACCAGCTAAATTCAATGCCTTCCATTGTTCATCACTAAGAATTATGTCACCTTCAAATTGGCCACTTAATTCTTCAGCTAGTTCTCCTGGTCTTAAATTCTGAAGACGTTCAACTAGGCAAATGAAAAATACACGATTAATAAATGTGTAAATTGATTTAAAAACAATTTCTCACTGTTTTCTCTTGAATTTTTTCTATAGATTCCCGGATGGGATAATGCCAATGGCAATAAGAAAAGGATACACAGTTTCAACTAAAATGAAAAAAAACGGAAAATTTTCTTTATGATTATCCATAGTTCTCATTTTCCGTAGAATTCATTTTTACCATTTGCAAAATCACTAACGACGTCCAATCACCTTTAATTGAAACACTAAACTCATAAAATACTCTAATCACATCGGTTTTATATACCTATCAATTGAATACTGATAATGATTTGAGAACTAATTTTTAACTTTGAAATTTTAGCTTTGATTTAATAACAATTATTGATTAATGATTTACAGGTTTTTAAACGAAAATTCATCTGAGAAACTTATTAATCTTTGGTGTGTATATATATATATATATTTAATGACAATATACTTGAGATAATTAATGCATTGATAGTGATAATTATTGTCTAATTGAATTTTTTCAATCTCAAGAAATTTAAGGTACTCAATATTCTAAAACTGTGACGTAAATTGAATAACTTTTTGAATGGTTATCACCTACGCAATATTGGACTAAATAAAGCATTTATAACTAATCATTTCAAAAAGATTCCTTAAAATGTTTAATATAGAAACCTTACAATCTTTTATTGCCATATTTATCCTATTGCCATGTTATTGCACATTTAATAAAAAATTGTATCATCAATTCATTTTTCAATTGTACATCCATCTGATTCGTCGAATATCACTTGGTGACATTGAATAGCGTTGTCAAATGATGCAGGTGATATCTAGATTATGAACGCAATTACAATAACATATCGAAAAGAATCGCAAATAGTTTGATTACCTGTTCATTGATGGGAATAATTGTATATTCACTATTTATTGAGAAAGCTGTAGCACCAATATTCTAAAACTGTGACATAAATTGAATAACTTCTTGACTGGCTATCACCTACGCAATATTGGACTAAATAGAGCAGTTGTAACCAATCATTTAAAAAAGATTCCTTAAAATGTTTAATATAGAGAACTTACAATTTTCTATTGCCGTATTAATTCTATCAATCAAAGAAATGGTCAATGAAGGTCAAGGAAAATTAACAATGGTTCGTCAAATATTAATTTTCTATCAAAATATATTTATTACATTTGTTATTGCACATTATATAAAATATTGTATCGTCAATTTAATTTTCGGAATCCTTTCGTGGCCATGGACAATTGTACATCCATCTGATTCGTCGGATATCACTTGGTGACATTGAATAGCGTTGTCCCAATGATGCAGGTGATATCTAGATTATAAAACCAATTACAATAACATATCGAAAAGAATCTCTAATAATTTGATTACCTGTTCATTGATGGGAATAATTGTATATTCACCATTTATAGAAAAAGCTGTAGCACCATAATGCATTACGCTACCATAATCGTATTGTTCGCCAAAGTTAGTGATAACAGTGTCATCATATTTATTGAAATTATTTTCAGTTCCTTGCTGTATATTCTCCCAGATTATTCGTACATGTTCATCACGTTCACTGGAACTTTGCATGTGATAGAAACCTATAGCGTGTAAGAATTCATGAATCACAGTACCACGTCGGAAACATCCAGTATCCAATGGGTATGTTTGAAGATTTAGAGTTTGAGCTCCATTTATTCTACCAACATACGAGTAACATCCTGAGTCAGTGGTCTAAAAATTAATATTCACCGTGAAACAGGTACACTGTAACAAAATTAATACTAAGTTTTCATTACTTGCACTCGAACGTAGTCTTCTTCATCAGATCGAACAACAAAACGAACACAAGTGACTTGTTCAATATCGTCAAGACATGATCGAATGAAGACTTGTTGCTCTGCAGTCACATCTTCAGAGAATGCATATGGAACTGTACGATTTGGCCAGCGGTATCGTTCATTGATTAAACCATTTCGGGTGGCGAAATGCAAAGCTTTCCATTGATCATCAGTTAGAATGATATCACCTTCAAACTGACCGCTTAATTCTTCAGCTAATTCATTTGATTTTAATTGCTGAAGGCGTGCAACTATACAATTATGAGATTCGATTAATAAAAATACGTTTCACTTGAAATTATTCACTAACTGTTTTCTGGTGTATTTTGTTTATAGATTCCTGGATGTGCTAATGCCAATGGCAATAAGACAAGTAGACACAATTTCAACTAAAAGAGATTTTCACATTATAATTATTTACCTTTTCTTATAAATGTAATATTGTAATCCAAAGAATTTCTTTTACCATTTTGAACAATCACCTGTGAAACACTTTAAATCATTAGTCAATTCACTAAGATCATAAAACATTCTAACGAAAATAGGTAATTACCAGCTTATATATCATAAATGCCTTACTGATAATGGAAAGAGTAGCTCATTGAAAATTTGATATCGATTATTTTTATATTTGATAATGAATGATCCTCCATTTATTTATAATCTGAGAATCTGTGAAATTTGTCGTTATTTTTTATTGGAATTTTAGTGGGCAAATTCAGTAATCATTTTTTAATATTGACATACATTCTTGTAATGACAACAAAAAATATTCTTATCAGTCACTTAAAGGTATAATAACTTAAGAGAAAATTATCAAATTAATTTGGTATGTAATTCGTAAGATAACTAGCTGAGATTGTTCAATGTATAAATGAATTATTACAAGATAATTGTTATCAAAATATGAACCACTTGTTATATTAAAAACTTGTGACGTTTACGAGATCCGTTTGAAGAATCGGTCATAGCCCTGAAATAGAGTGTTACATGGACTTACCGAGTAAATGTTTTATATATCAATTTATTAACCATGAATTTATGTAATTATACGTTACACTGTCACTTAGCAAGGTCGCTAGTAATCATTTTCCATTTATCAATGAATACTGATAGAGAAATTATTTTACTTCATTTATTCATAAATGAATTTAAAAATAAAATAAATGCGTCGTCATTTTTGGTTGTACTTTTTCAAAACAATTTAATACTCTTCCAATATTGATTTGATTAACATCAAAATGGGAATTAATACCCCTTAAATTCTAGAGTGTTTGAATATGTAAATCAATTGGTTTGCACATAAGGTGTTGCCATTGCCTTACAATTATACATAATATTAATCTTTTCAATATCCAAGATACTGAGACTACTTCTTTGTCCAATTCTGGCAAATGGTCTCTGAAAAAAGTCAATCGTAATTAATTTTTGTATCCAATAGTTTGATAACTCAATACTCACCTTTGCAACAATTGTTGGTTTACCATTCTTAGAATCAGTATATGGTCCAGAATGCATAATACTGCTGTAGTCATATGGAAGACCAAAGTTTGTAGAAATTGATGATGAATATTTGGTGAAATCGTGTTCTTTGCCCATCATTATATTATCCCATTGAATTGAAACGTAGTTATCGCGATCAACAGCACTTTGCATATGGAAGAAACCTAAAACATGTAAGAATTCATGTTGAATAGTGCCAGCTTCAAAGCATCCAGAACCAGGTGCAGATGGCTCCAGATTTAATTGTTGTGGACCACCAGCACGACCAACATGTGACCAACAGCCAGTTTCTTCGCCCTAAATCAAAGATTCTTTGTAACGTAAATGTTCAATATCATATTGTACGAAATTTATATATTACAGTAATGTAAACGTAATCTTCTTCTGTGGTACGTTCAACAAAACGGATACAAGTTTTACGTTCTATCTGTTGTAATGCCAAACGAATGTACAAAACTTGAACAGTAGAGAATACACGAGGAGTTATAGTGTATGGGATCACATTATTTGGCCACCGATAACTAGAATCGATTAATGCAGCGCGTGCCTTCATAGCCATTTGTTGGCCAAGGCTTAAGATAATGTCTCCTTCAAATTGTCCACTGGTTTCATCTCTGTTGGGAATGTTATGATCCTCACGCCATTCATCCACTAAATATAAATTAGTTAGTTAATTAAATGATCTAGAAACCAAAACAGTAATGTAATTTACAATTATCCAATTGAGGAAGAGCAAATGCTGTCCCCAATAATGTTACAGCACACAAGAGAGTTAATTTCATGGTTGTAAAATTAAAATCCAAATATTCCAATGTTTTAGAAACAAAATTAGTTCACTTCGTATACCACTAGTTAACATAAACTACTTGATTCTATTGAGTATTAGTCTGCTTTTATACCTCTGGTCCGATTTGATTCTAATATTGGTAGATGACAGTTGTATAACTGGTGTAACATATTCGTTAACAATTATTGAACTTGTTCATTGATATTTGGTGACTGATAATATAAAACATTGTGTTGAAGAAGGATATGTATAAGCGAATTCTTGTCAAATGATAACACTTGTTTGATTGCATAGAATTTCGTTTTTACATGATTAGTTAAAATGATTCAATTCGGGTGGAAATAACAACATGTTTTTGTATCTGAACACCGATCGGATGAGTTTAAAATTAAATGAGTAATTCGTCTGTTACAGGAAGCTTTCAGTATTCATTGGTACTTGGTGTTGTGACTATATTTCGGAATTAAGTTCTTTCTAATATGTCTTTAAACATTATCCTTACTATCCTCCAAGAAGAAAAAAGTTTCCGTGGGATTCCAAAACGTTTTACAAATGCTTCAACTTCTTATAATAAGACAGGCTGTAAATAATTCCATACAAAATCTTAAAGCAACGCTAAATTGTATCAAATTTGCATATTGAAGATTCCAATTCTCATAATGTCGTATCCTCCGCCCAAATTAAGCTCCCTTTTGTAGTCCATGCTCCAAATCTCCAACGAAAACGTATACGTCGTAACGTCATTCAATATGTACGCCAGTCTGAAAATTATAATGAATTTTATTTCAAATTTTAATTAATTTCTTTCTGTCCATAAAGAGTAGTCTATATTTTGGCTCAGGTTAATTATCCAGTTTGTCAATAATTCAGCCAGTTACCACCAGTCGAAAATTTTCGGGAAGAATTCGCCTGGTGGTAAGTTGTAAAGACTTGAGTCATAATAGCAATACTCCTAAAAGACATAATTTTACTGTAAAATGAACAGGAAGAATGACCAAATAATTATCCAACTTACTATAGAAGATTAATCAATGAATTCATACTTCTAATTTAGAGAATATATCTGTAAAAACGAGCGAGAAATAAATATTAAAATAGTACCATTCGGACAAAAAGAAGAAATGACAAACTCTCTTTAATGTCAAATCACACATGACTAACTTCACGCTTCTGACGGTCAGAAAATACAAAATGATTTTGGAAAAATACCCAAAAATCGATAGAGCAAGTACAGTTGTACATCGAATCGGGACGACCAATGGACACAGCCTCAATGAGCCTCAGTAAAATTTTTTACTGGTACGGTACTTTACACTTAGCACCAGATCTGTGAGCTAGTCTGGTTCTCGAATCGAGCAAAGTAATTTTTGCCTTCTTCCAAATAAAAAGTAATTTGTCTTTATTTAACTTATAAGAATGAAGAATCTATTAATATGGTCTTATCATCTTTATCTCTTTTTCATTGAAACGTAAAGATATTTTCATTCTTCATATGTGGGTATCAGAATGTCCCAATTTAGAAAGAATTCATTGATTCAGAGAAAGCGATAAAGAATGTAAGAAATCGGTATAATGCATATAGAAGTAGTATCCAATGTCCATTTAAATATAAAGATTTAGAAAACGGAAGTTCGTTAACTTATATCTGATATCGGCTCATCAGTTGAGTCTACCTCATCTCGTGATAGTCTACTTCATCTCGTGATAGTCTAGCTCTATATCGTTTTTAGTCGTCTCCAATTCTCCATAAGAAGGGAAGACTCATTTAATTGAGTGTTATCATGTTTTTGTTTTTTTCAATGGAACGAAAAGGCAAATTCATTATCTACATATTGGTATCTACATCACTTAATAAAATAAAGAAAGCGTCCTTCAAAGAAAGTGATAAAAAATTTAAGAAATCGGTATATTGCAAATGAAAGTCGCATCAATCAACACTTCAATCGCATATTTCTCATATATAAATGTCTTGCAGTTAGACACGTTAAAAATTATTCACCGCTCGTCCGATCCCTCTCTCTTCTCGTCTAA